>JAMQGT020014732.1:0-19240 GCA_024447675.2 Pterophyllum scalare | reverse complement strand
ATCACAGTGGGCTGCAAACAAGACACAGTTTGGCCTTGTGTTATTGCACTAAGCAATCAGATGGGGGTGCTATAGATCAAGTATAAATGTAAATAGACAATATGGCTACATTTTGCATATATTTGTATCAGTTCATTCTGATGTTGGGATAATATATACAGTATGCAACATATGATGACATTATGCACATGATTTGTAAATACTATGTATACATATATTGATATTGATAGTCGGGAGATCACAATAGAATAAATGTGTGTAAATGACAGGGACACAGGTGTAACAGTGAAGATGCAAGAAGTAAATGTCATGACAGACGAGTTTAAATGTCTGAGGTCATCCATCCAAAGCAAGAGACAACAGTGCACAAGAAAGGTGAGGAGGAGAGTGCAGGCAGGGTGCAGTGGGTGGAGGCAAGAGTCAGGGGATAGCAGCAAGAATGAAAGGGAAGACAAAGCGGTAAGACCTTCTGTGATGAATGTTTAGAAACAACTAATAAGATAATAGGAGGCAGAGCTCGAGGTGGCAGAGTTGAAGATTTTCGTTGAGAGTGAGCAAACATGATGGACAAGATTAGAAATCAGAGGAACAGCTCAGGTTGAGCAGTTTGGAGACAAAGTTAGAGACGTGAGGCTGAGAAGATTTGGACATGTGCAGAGGAGGCATAGTGGGTATACTGGACAAAGGATGATGAACATGAAGCTGCCAGGAAGGGAGGGGAAAACAAGAAAGACCACATAAAGATTCATGGATGTGAAGGAGGACACGCAGAGGGTTGTTGTGACAGGAGAGGATGCTGGGGTAGCAGATGGATGCAGATGATCCGCTGTAGCAACCCCTGAAGGGACCGGCCGGAAGAAGAAGTACATATCTACTGATACAGCTGTTTGCACAATGCACAAACCATGTGTACAGCAATGCCAAACTTCTTACGTTGTGCTATTTATTTATTTACTATTTATTATAAGTTATACTTAAAAGCTGTTGAATTTCAGATATTTACAATTTACACACTCATTCCATTTAGGAATGTTTGGAGAACCAGGAGAGTCACATCGAAATAAAGCATTTCCTGATTTTAATAATGAATTGTGCAAAAAAAAAAATGTATTAGTAAATTCATTTATGAATTCCAAATTTTACATTTTATTTATTTAAACATTAATAAAGTTATTCATTATTTGATAATTGAATGGAAAGTCTATGAGATTTATTATCATTATTTATTTACTATAATTAGATGTTAAATTCAATTTTATTTATATAAGGCCAAATCAAAACAAACTGTCACCTCAAGGTGCTTTAAGCTGTAAGTAAAAGGCCCTACAATGATACAGAGAAAACCCAACAATGAGACAGTCCATTAAGAGGAAGCACTTAGCAATAGTGAATGGCCTGGTTCTTATATAGCACTTCATACTCTACCTGGGCACTCAAAGTGCTTTATACAACATGCCTCAGTCACACAAGCACTTCTAACATTCACACTCTAATGGATTAGCCTCATACCCATCTCCCAGCCTAGAGGACCAGATTTTTCATTCAGGGTTTACTCCCCTAGGCTTTGCATAAAGAAGCAGGAACCTGTAGGTAGGTAGGTTTTGTAATTGGAGTTGCATTCCCTTATTTATTTTTTTTTTTATCATACTATGAAACAAATTCTAACCACAGTTAGTTATGTCGGGAACAACAGAGTTCCTGAACCAATCAAAAACAAACATGTGCAGGGCACATAGACAGGGACACCATAAATAAGATATAAAGTGGGGGAGGGGAAAGAATGACGTTGCCTCTTCACGGCTCTACTTTGTCTGCAGTGTTGAGTCTCTGGGTAGAAGAGCTTTTAGTTCTGTAATTCCTCTCCTCTTCATTTGTGCCTGGCAGCAACGCACCGTCCAAAAGGTGCAGGAGAAGAGGGAAGGTGGAGGTTTGGTCAGCGGTAAAGATACAGTAATGGAGTCTGATGTTATTGAGTGATAATAGTAGTAGTAAGAGTGGCAAAGATGGTGGTGAAGGTGCGGGGGGTGTATGTGACATTGCCCTGTAACAGCATGCTAGTTACCGTTGCCCTGCTGTGCGGCAGAGGGCTGTTGGTGAGTGCCACACCGGTGGTCCTCCACACTACACCTCTGGGGCTCAGCCCGCTCCAAGATCCCTCATAGTTTAGCATTTCCCATGGTCCGCCAGGTGGAGGCACTATAAGAGTCTTGATGTGGAGGCTGTATATTCATCAGGAGTGGGTTTACATATTTTCCCCCTCTTTTTGCTCAGAGAGCTAGGTAGTAGCTGCAGCTAGGGCTGGAAGTTACAACACTGGAGTGTACAGACATCCTGTGCATAAGCACCACACCACTATGCCCCAAAGGTGCTTGACTAAGCTAAGATCCAGTGAGACCTGCAGATACAGACAGACAAACTGCTGATGGCTAAAGAACCTACTAATGCATATTTTATTGAACAATCAATTATTAAATCACGATATGTTTTATTTAGTTGTTTTGGGTTTTTTCACTTTATTTTTATGTGCATGACTCTCCTGGTCTTTCATAGAAATTAGTGTAAATTCTTATAATACTTGCTGTGTATATATATTTTTTTAAAGTAGAATCACTCAGTTTGTTATGCCCCACCTTCCAGAAGAAAGACCAATCAACCTGGTCAATGTATACGGTCCTAACACAAATGACTGAGTTTCTTCAGGATTTATTCTTCTCACTCTTAGCGCTGTTGGAGCACTTTGTGATTGCTGGGAACTTTAATTGTACCCTTAATCCAGAATTGGATAGATCAATAGCATCAGATATGACACATAATAAATGTAGAACAATTATACAGAGTTTTATGAAAGATCTTAGACTTCTGGACATCTTTAGGGAACTCCACCATCAAACAAAGGCCTACCCGTGTCATTCAGCAACATTCCAGACCTTCTCATGAATAGACTATTTTTTAATATCATCAGAATTAATATCCAAAATTCAAAACTGTATGTATGACAACAGAGTAATCTCAGATCACGCACCGTGCTGTCTTATCTACAGTGATGAGAATCTAACAAGGGACCGCCCCCCTCCGAATTTTTAAACACAAATGGCTGCAGGATGAAGATTTTGTCGAATATATTGGTTTACAGATTGACGAGTTCTTTCAGTTAAATAGGAATCAAACAACAGCCTGCATTAAATGGGACACATTATTAGCTACACGAGCAACAAATCCAAGAACGCTAAGATTAATAGGCTGCATCTGGAAAATAAAATAAAGATCACTCAGGAGAGAGTTTTCCAAACAAGTGATACAGAGTTGAAAAAAGAACTGCTGCTCTTAAGAGCAGAGTACAATAAGCAGTCCATTTCAGAGCTGCATCCAGTCTTTTAAGACTAAAACAACCATTTTATGATCAGGGGTATAAAGCGGGAAAAGTTTTAGCCTGGTAAATCAAACAGCTTGAAACAACAACATCAGGAACATCAATTGTAATACAAGATAAAACTTTAACAAATCCTGTGGATATTAACAAAACTTTTAAAGACTACTATCAGAAATTATATGACACCCAAGTAAATTTAGACCAAATGGAATTAGACAAGTTTTTGAATGGGCTATATATCTCAGTTATTTCAGATGATAGTAGGGTTAATTTAAATTTAGGAATAAATAAAGAGGAAATAGCACGGGTTATTGATGGAATGAGCTCTGGTAACCAAGCAGGACCTGATGGGATCCCCATCGACCTTTATAAAAAATTTAAGGAAAAATTACTAACACCTCTTGCAGATATGTTTATAGAGTCATTCAAAAAAAGGCATCCTGCCTCCCTCCATGAATCAGGCTTTAATTATTTTGCTATCAAAGCCGGGTAAACCTCCTAATAAGTGTGAAAACCTAAGAACTATTAGTTTACTCAATTCTGATCTCAAAATCATCTGTAAACTATTGGCAAATGGTTGAAAAAAATACTGCCAGATATAATAAATAAGGATCACAATGGGTTTATCATTGGGAGGCAAGGAGACCACAATATTAGAAGGGTTGTGAATATTATTTGGTCCAAAAAAGAATGCTAATGATACAGCTCTCCTTTCATTGGATGCAGAAAAGGCTTTTGATAGGGTCGAATGGCCTTACCTTTCCAACATTCTGGACAGGTTGGGTTGTGGAAGCAACTTTATGAAATGGGTAAAAATATTATATAATAATCCAAAAGCAGAAATTGTAACAACCAAAATACTTTCAAAGCCAATTAAAATCAAAAGGGGTTGTTGTCAGGGATTTCCACTCTCTCCCCTATTATTCACATTAGCAATTGAGCTGTTGGCAACAGCCATTTGTCTCCATCCACAAATCACAGGGATCGCAGTGGGACCCGCCGAGCATAAAATCTCTCTGTTTGTGGATGATGTCATTTTGTTTTTGTCAGATCTGAAGAGGTCGGTTCTGGCAATAATGAAGTTGATCCATGAACATATGGCGCTGGTAATGGCGACAGGCAGCAGTAGTTGAGCGCGTTCTGTGTGTGTGTTTGTGTATTCGTATTTTATTTCGTATTTTACACTATTTTTTTTATTGCTATAGGGCAAATGGTAGAAAAGCAACAATCATGATGACTTATGCTTGTTTAGTGCACTTTTTTTTATTGTTTTGACACTTTTGTGCCACTTTTGTGTGAACCAAGAACGTCTGCAGTATAGCCGGGATTTCCTCCTCTTCCTGCAGGACTCAGGTGCGGGCTTTGTGGAACCCACTGCAGTTCTTCCCACGGATATTCTCCAGATTGGAAACTCCACAGAGGATCGACGCTGGGAGCACAGGTTGTGCGGGTACAAGAAGGGAGACGTGGTGGTGTGCGTCAGAGGCTGAAGCGGCAGGGCCACCGTCGGATGCCGCTTCCCACTGTCATGTTGGCAAATGTCCAGTCACTCTGTGGGAAAATCGAGGAGCTTCAGGCAAATGTCAGGTATCTGCCAGAATACAAAAGTGCTTGTGTCTTGGCACTGACAGAAACATGGAAAGGACCATGACTTGCATTCGGACTTAGATATTGAGGGGTTCGGAGAGCCCACTCGGTTGGACAGAGATGCCACAGTGACAGGTAAATCACTCGGTGGAGGCTTGTGTCTTTATGTGAATAAAAAATGATGCAACATAATTGTCATCAGGGAGACGCATTGTACTCCCAACATTGAACTTCTTGCTGTGTCATTGCGCCCTTTTTATCTGGCCAGGGAATTTCGACAGCTTTTTATTACCCTTGTCTACATCAATCCTAAGGCCAGTGTGGTTTTAGCTTCTCAGGCTATCGGGACAACCGTGTATCACCTTCAGGGAATTTCCCCAGATGCTCCAAACTTTATTATGGGGGATTTTAATCGCTGTAGGCTTGGAAAGTCACTTGGCAACTTTTATCAGTATGTGATGTGTCCCACTCAACTTACAAAGTCCTTGGATTTGTGTTATGGGACGGTGAAAGACGCTTACAAATCCTTAAGCAGAGCCCCACTCGGTTCAGTGGACCACAGTGTTGTTTATTTGGTTCTGTCCGACAAACCTGTCCTGAAGAAACACAAGCCGGAGCGACGTTTGGTTCCAGTGTGGTCGGAGGAGTCTACCCTCTGTCTTCAGGACTGTTTCAGCTGCGCTGACTGGGAAATGTTTAAAAGTGCATGCACTGACCTTGATGAGCTCACGGACACTATCTCATCTTACGTCACTTTCTGTGAAGAATCAGTCATCCCCAGGAAATCCATCACTATAGTTCCTAATAATAAACCATGGATTTCCAAATCAGTAAAAAGTTTGATTAACTTGCAAAATAGTCGTTTTAATAATGGGGATATGGCTCGATACCAGTTACTCAAAAAACAAGTGAGGAAGGAACTGAAAACAGCCGGAGTGAATTATAAGGAGGGGGTGGAGAATATGTTTAGGTCCAATAATTCTCCACTGGCTTGGGATGGGGTTAAATCTATGATGGGGATGCCAACCAACCTTGCCTGCTTTGAAGTTGTCTAATTATTTTAATAGTTTTTATAATCGTTTTAATATTTATGATTTTATCGAGGAGCTTTCTGGTTTTAAAAGTGTGCCCTTAGACATCACAGTCACAGTACACATTGATAGTGGAACTGTTTTTAATCTCTTTCAGAAGACTAAGGAGAGAAGAAGCTCAGGTCCTGATGGCATTGGAGGCCGTATTCTTAAAAACTGTGACCTGTAGCTGGCAGACATCTTTAGTTCTTTTTAACATGTCTCTCCATACTCACAGGGTCCCTCAGCTTTGGAACGCTTCCACCATTGTTCCTGTTCTCAAAAGTAAGGACACTCGGTCTCTGAATGATTTTAGGCCTGTTGCCATCACTTCATTAGCAATGAAGACATTTGAAAAAAATTATTATTAAGGAAATTCTTTTATCTAGAGTTAATGAACATCTGGATCCGACTTCAATTTGCTTACAGGTCAGGCAGGGGAGTGGAGGATGCAATGGGAACCCTTTTAAACATGATTTTAAGACATCTGGAGGGCACAAAAACCTTTGCAAGGTTGCTTTTTGTTGATTTCACATCTGCTTTTAACAATACATTTTGGCTAAGAAATTATAGTGTTTTTATGGTATTGATTCTGGCCTCATATGTTGGTTTATTGACTTTTTAACTGTACGTTCTCAGAGGGTGAGGGTCAACGGCGTTCTTTCCGATGTCCTCTTTTCTTCTACCGGGTCTCCTCAGGGCTGTGTTCTTTTACCCCTTTTATTTATTTTATGTACTAACAATTGTCACAGCCAGTATCCACATTTGCTAATGACTCTGTGATTCTGTCACTCCTCAGCAGTGATGAGAAACCCGGATCACAGACCGGTGGTCAGGGATTTCACTGACTGGTGTGAGTCCTCATTTTTAAAGATAAATGTTTCTAAAACAAAAGAGATGATCACTGATTTTAGAAAACAGAGTGCAGTCACTGTGTCTGTGGTTATTTCTGGGGAAAATGTTGAGGTGGTGGACCAGTATTAATATCTGGGAATGATCCTTGACAACTGGCTGACTTTTGAAGCCCACATAGACTCACTTTGTAGAAAGGCCCATCAGAGGATGTATTTTTATCGGAAGCTTTTAATATGGATTCAGTGTTTATGAAAAGGTTTTACTCTTGTTTTATTGAGTCAGTTCTTACTTTTAATCTCATCTGCTGGTTCGGCTTTTTAAATGTTAAGAATAGAAATAAACTGCTAGCAGTTGTAAAGGTGTGCGGAAAAATTGCTGGCACAGCCCTAAGCAACCTCACTGACCTACAAAAGGTGAGGACAGTGAAAAAGGCCAGACTTATCCTAGCAGATTTAGACCCTCCACTGCACCAGGAGTTTAAGTTGCTTCCTTCTAGATGCAGCTATCGGGTACCAAGTTGTAGGACAAATAGATTGAGGGAATCTTTTGTCCCAGCGATTAGGTTTTTAAATGATCTGTTGTGATTTTAGGTTTGTTTTTATGCATGTTTTCATGGTATAACTGTTTTTTAGGATTTCTGTACTGTGGAAAATACAGTGGGTATGGAAAGTATTCAGACCCCTATAAAATATTCACTCTTTGTTTCATTGCAGCCATTTGCTAAAATCAAAAAAGTTCATTTTATTTCTCATTAATGTACACTCAGCACCCCATCTTGATAGAAAAAAACAGAAATGTAGAAATTTTTGCAAATTTATTAAAAAAGAAAAAGTGAAATATCACATGGTCATAAGTATTCAGACCCTTTGCTGTGACACTCATATTTAACTCCCATGCTGTCCATTTCTTCTGATCCTCCTTGAGATGGTTCTACTCCTTCATTGGAGTCCAGCTGTGTTTAATTAAACTGATTGGACTTGATTAGGAAAGGCACACACCTGTCTATATAAGAGCTCACAACTCACAGTGCTGTCAGAGCAAATGAGAATCATGAGGTGGAAGGAACTGCCCAAGGAGCTCAGAGACAGAACTGTGGCGAGGCACAGATCTGACCAAGGTTACAAAAGAATTTCTGCAGCACTCAAGGTTCCTAAGAGAACAGTGGCCTCCATAATCCTTAAATGGAAGAAGTTTGGGAAGACCAGAACTCTTCCTAGACCTGGCCATCCAGCCAAACTGAGCAATCATGGGAGAAGAGCCTTGGTGAGAGAGGTAAAGAAGAACCCAAAGATCACTGTGGCTGAGCTCCAGAGATGCAGTAGGGAGATGGGAGAAAGTTCCACAAAGTCAACTATCACTGCAGCCCTCCACCAGTCGGGGCTTTATGGCAGAGTGGCCCGACGGAAGTCTCTCCTCAGTGCAAGACATATGAAAGCCCACACAGAGTTTGCCAAAAAACACATGAAGGACTCCCAGACTATGAGAAATAAGATTCTCTGGTCTGATGACACAAAGATTGAACTTTTTGGTGTTAATTCTAAGCGGTATGTGTGGAGAAAACCAGGAACTGCTCATCACCTGCCCAATACAATCCCAACAGTGAAACATGGTGGTGGCAGCATCATGCTGTGGGGGTGTTTTTCAGCTGCAGGGACAGGACGACTGGTTGCAATTGAAGGAAAGATGAATGCGGCCAAGTACAGAGATATCCTGGAAGAAAACCTCATCCAGAAGGTTCACCTTCCACTAAGACAATGACCCTAAGCACACAGCTAAAGGAGTGGCTTCGGAACAACTCTGTCACCAAAACATGATTTAAGTCTGGCATGATGTTAGAAACTGCCTTAAGGAGCCAAACAGTTTGTCAAAATTTAGTCCAATATGGGGCAATCAGTGGTTTACTCCAGGAAGGGCAGATGGGACTTTCAAGATATGGGCATTGCTAGGATTAAAATGGATCGGTGACCCTTACCCATCAAAGTCTGGTATATTTTTGTCTCTTGGAGAGCTACAATATAAGTTTAGGCTTGACAAAAAACATTATTTTAAATTTCTTTAACTGAGAAGTTTTGTCAAAGCAAATCACAGTAATCTTAACCAGGGCTGCAGCGATTCATCCAGTAACTCGAATAATTCGATGACTTTAAGCTGCAATGAGAGCTATTTGAGGCTTTTATAATATCTTTGATATTTTTGTGACATTTTGTACTTTTGTTGTGTCCATAACTTTGGTCAACCTTGTTTTTTTAAATTTGCTTTATAAATAAATTTGGATTGGAAGTGACATCATGGCTCAAATGATTCATTATTAAACCGTTTCTTCAACATTTTTAAATATCTTTATTTAACCTTTGCAGGATTTGCAACACAAACAATAAAACAGCAACAACATGAGGATCAAACAGAGTCAGTACAAACTAACATGTAAGATAAGAACTGATTTTTAATCTGCACACATTTAAACACATTTCTGCAACTTTATAATACAAATACTAAAACTACATACAAATAACTGCATGCTACTAAATTCTAGAAAAAATTTAACTATGGAAACATTTTTTTCACAGCTCCCTCATCAGATCTTTACAGGAGATTTTATTGGAATTCTGTGGAGCCGGATCTCAAGGTTTTTAAGTTTGACCCTGCAACCAGAAGAGGATCTTTGTGTGTCTGCAGCTTCATTGTGATCCAGTGATGGGAATGATTTCAGGCCTGCATGATCACGCTGATGTTTGCACAGAGCAGATAATGAAGAGAATGTTTTTGCACATTGATAACAGTGAAACAGTTTCTTTGCAGCGTGGGATCGTTTGTGTTGGGAGTATGAAGTGAGATTCCTGAAGCTCTTGTCACACTGGTCACAGCTGTAGTTCCCTTCAGTGTGGGTACTTCCATGAAGGTTACGAGTACCTGATCCTGAGAAGCTTTTGTCACAGTGTCTGCACTTGTATGGTTTCTCTCCTGTGTGGACTCGTTTATGCACTTTAAGGTCACCTGCAGTGATGAAGGATGACCCACACTGGTCACAGAGGTGCTTTTTAACCCCACTGTGGAAGAGTTCATGAAGTTTTAATTCCCATCTTGTGGGGAAGCTCCTCCCACATTCTTTGCAGTACTTCAGTTTGTGTCCAGTGTGTCTACGCTGATGTGTTTTTAGGCTCTGCTGCTGACTGAAAGTTTTTCCCACAAAGGTCACAGTTAAACGCTTTCCCACCACCACAGCGATGACAGGGTTGAGAACTGGATCCATCTGTGTGGCTCTGCTTCTAAACAAAGACACAAAGACAGTGTAAGTCAGGGAATTCCTTCAACATGTTTATCCTGTACGTCGCCTGGAATAAAGAGCATCTCTGCCAACGTCCAATTACATTTTACTGTTTACATCACAACACTCAGCTTACTGGGATACAACAACTACAATACTACCACCATAATACTGTAAGATTACTCATTTAATACTAGGATAACTTTAATGTCATACTTAAGTACTACCACTGTAACACTGCAATAATACCACTGTAATACTGGAATATCACTGTCCTACTAAACTGCTACCAACGTAGTGATACTATAATTTTTTTTCTCATTGTTCAGCGTCCTTGGATATCATGAAAGGTGCTATATAAATCCAAGTTATTATTATTATAATGTCACACTATAATCATTTAGACTATAGAATATAGAATGCCTTTATTGTCACTATACAGGATGTACAATGAGATTGGAGGGCCACTCCTGTTCAGTGTCATGCAATAGAATGTTAAACTCTCTAAAAATAAAAATATAGTAGTCTAATATAATCTAAAAATATACAGAAAATAAAACAGTATGCATTAAATATACAGTGAATAAAATGTATTAAAAATACAGAAAAATAAGAGAATATATAAAAATATATACATTGTGAAAAATAAAATAAGATGGTGAGTATTGCACTTGGTGAATGAATTTTGCTCTAGTGGATGAATACTGGATATTACACAATATAGGAGTGATAGATATTCAGTATTAATGATATAATATTGCAGTGAGATGTTGGTGTTGTACAGTGAGTTCAGGGTGGTGATTGCTCTGGGGAAGAAACTGTTCTTGAGTCTAATTGTTCTGGATTTGACACACCTGTAGCATCTGCCAGAGGGCAGCAGGTCAAACAGTTCAGTCAGGGTGTGAGCTGTCCTTGATGATGTTTCAGGCTATGCTGATGCTGCGGGAGGTGTAGATGTCCATCAGGGAGGGGAGAGGGCAGCCAATGATTCTTTGTGCTGTCTTGACTACTCTCTGAGGCCTCACCCTGTCAGCCTCAGTGCAGCTGCCGTACCAATATTGTGATGCAGTACATCAGCAGGCTCTCGATGGATGAGTTGTAGAAGGTGAGCAGCAGGTTTGAGTTCAAGTTGTTCTTCCTTAGGACCCTCAGGTAGTAAAGTCGCTGCTGAGCCTTCTTGATAACAGCTGTGATGTTATCTGATCAAGAGAGATCAGCAGAGATGAGTACACCAAGAAACCTGAAGGTATGAACCCTCTCCACACACTCACCATTGATGTAGAGAGGGGCTGGGTCAGTCCTGAGTTTCCTGAAATCGATGATGATTTCTTTGGTTTTCATGGTGTTTAGTGCCAGGTTGTTCTCCAAACACCAGGCTGTCAACTTCAGGACCTCCTCTCTGTAGGCTGCCTCATCTCATCATCTGAGTCTGAGGTTGTTATTGTGGAGCAGACTGCAATCATGGGTGTAGAGGCAGTACAGGAGGGGACTCAGCACACAGCCCTCTGGGGAGCCAGTGCTCAGTGTGCAGGTGGAGGAGAGATTGGGGTCAAGTCTCACAGTCTAAGACCGGTTGAATAAGTCCTTTATCCAGGAGCATGTGAGAGGGGGGAGGCCCAGGGTATGCAGTTTGCTGGTGAGAATATCTGGGATGATTGTGTTGAACGCTGAGCTGTAATCCACAAAGAGCATGTGAGTGTAGCTCTGCTGCTGCTCCAAGTGGCTCAGCACTCAACAGAGTGGAGCGCTACAGCGATGGTGTCCTCTGTTGATCTGTTTGCACAGTATGCAAACTGATGGATGTCAAAAGAGTGTGTGTGTGTGGGGGGGGGGATAGATACAGATACATACAGAGGCAATGAGTGAAATGCAGTTGTAGAACTAACTCAACCTTCAAACTCCATCAATACTAGAATTTTTTGGTAGCCTCCAAAGATCTACTAGGACTATTACTCCCACCTACTGGTGAAAGTAGCACATTACATGCAGCCATGTACAAGGGAAAAGAGACGAAAATGTAAATTTATGTAAAACGATTTCAAAGCATTAATTGGACATCCTGGTTATAAAGAATCATAACAGTACAGCTTCAAAATGTCAAAGGATGGGACAACACTGCACAGGTATTCAGCTGCTCTGCACCACCAGCCTCCACCACATCATTGTGGAGGTGTGACTGTGTTGGTGACAGCAACTATTAAAAAGTGCCTTTCTATAAACAAGAAGCTCAAAGCTGGATTTGAACCTGCAACCTCTCTATTTGGATCCACACACTGAGGCCTGGGAGCTGTCCAGCAGCTGCTCCCCTGATGATGAATCTGAGGAGGCGCCAAATCAAAGGTGCAAATGTTCCCAATGAGAAAGAAAAGAAACGCCAAACCCACTGAAATCAAAGGTGCAAAAACCAAAACAATGGGGCAAAAATGGCAAAAAGAAACAAACATAAAGGTTGTTGGATGCAAATGAAGGCCAGTCCACATGAATTTGCTGCGTTTGATAGAAATATGAAGCTGTGCTTAACGATATGAACCAAAATAATATCTCAATATTTTTTACCTGAATGGTGATATACGAAATATATCCTGATATTTGTTTCCTCCCAAAGGTAAAAACAAAAAGGCCCTTCAGAGTCAAAGCTACATGTCCCAATGTCATACAGACACTGTTGAGATTTACCTGTTCCTCCAGGTGAATCTCTCCCGAGTTGGTTTATGGAAAAGAGAAACGCTCAATGACGTGTACAGTTAACAACAGTTTTAATATATAGCAGAGCAGAATATATGACCAATGGAGTTACAGATATCTGGGAACCATGTCACCCTCACCTGACTATTCTCCACACAGTTCAGCTATTCTTTCTGTATTGTCCCCTTATATATGTTCACCCCCCTGTGAGGCTGTGGTGCGACATTCTTCCTTATATGGCAATCAGTCCCTATATTTTAAGAACACTGATCATACACAGCTGCCCTCAGTCAGGATTTATGTTTTTATTGTTCACTGAGGATCAGGGAGACTTTTTAGACTTAGACATAGACAAACTTTATTGTCATTCAAAATTGCACCATACAGTGTGCATTAGAAAGAGATTTTGTTGCTAGAGGCTCGGATTAAATTTGGAGGAACTCCAGCAGTGATGTACAAATAAGACTACCAGAATGGAATAAAAATAAAGAGAAAAATACTAAATAAAGAATCTAATCAAAATAAAGTATATGTATGTACATACATACACAAATACATATTTACATATTTATACACACACACACACACACACACACACACACACACACACACACACACACACACACACATATACATATATATATATATATATATATATATATATATATATATATATATATATATACACAACCAGGAAGAATGGAGCAGCATTTTAATATGAGTTCAACAGTCTGATGGCATATGGGAAGAAGCTGTTTTTAAATCTGGATGTTCTGCTTCGGAGGCTGCGGTGGCTTCTTCCAGAGACCAGCAGGGAGAACAGTCTATGGTGGGGGTGTGTGGGGTCTTTGTAAATGTTTTGAGCTCTGGACAGGCAGCGGCTTTTAGCAATGTCTTGTATTGGGAGGAGGGAGGTCCCAATGATTTTCTCTGCTGTCCTCACCACCCTCTGCAGGGACTTCCAGTCTGAGGTGCTGCAGGCACCTGCCCAGACAGAGATGCAGCTGGTCAGTAGGCTCTCTATTGAGCTCCTGTAGAAAGTGGTGAGGATCGGAGGAGGGAGACGTGCTCTTCTCAGCCGCCGAAGGAAGTGCATGCGCTGCTGAGCTCTTTTGACGAGAGCTTCAGTGTGGGTGGACCAGGTCAAGGAGTCTGTTATCAGTACCCCCAGGAACTTGGTTGTATTGACTCTTTCCACTGCAGTGTGATTGATGAGAAGTGGTGCATGGTTTGGCTGGCTCCTCCTGAAGTCTATGATGATCTCCTTGGTTTTATTGACATTCAGGGCCAGGTTGTTGGTATGACACCAGCTGACAAGGTGGTTCACTTCAGCTCTGTAGTCCATGTCATTGTCATGCTGGATAAGGCCCACTACCATTGTGTCATCTGCGAATTTCACAATGTGATTGGTAGTGGACCTGGCAGAGCAGTCATGGGTCATCAGAGTGAACAGCAGTGGGCTCAGGACGCAGCCCTGAGGGGAACCAGTGCTCGGGGAGATGACGCTGGAGATGTTGTTGCCCACTCGTACCGACTGAGGTCTATTTGTGAGGAAGTCCAGCAGCCAGTTACACAGGGGGGTGCTGAAGCCAAGGGGGGCTAGCTTGCTTACTATGTGCTGTGGAATGATGGTATTGAATGCTGAGCTGAAGTCCAGGAATAGCATTCTCACATGTGCATTTTTCCTCTCCAGATGTTCTAAGCTCAGGTGGATTGCAGAGGAGATGGCATCCTCTGTGGAGTGATGTGAGCGGTAGGCAAACTGGTATGGGTCGAATGTGGGAGGGAGTCTGGAGGTAATGTGGTCCTTCACCAGCCTCTCAAAGCACTTCATTATGATTGGGGTGAGTGCTACAGGGCGGTAGTCTTTGAGGGAGGAGATTGTAGGCTTTTTGGGCACTGGTATGATTGTGGCGGTCTTCAGGCATGATGGTACCACAGCCTGATTTAGCGATGTGTTGAAGCTGTCCATGAAAACCTCTGCCAGCTGATCAGCATATTCCTTTAGTACCCGTCCTGGTATGTTGTCCGGGCCTGCTGCTTTCTGAATGTTCACTCTCCTCAATGTTCTCCAGACATCTGCTGTGTGTAGACAGAGTGTCTTCTCATTGGGGAGAGGAGTAGACTTCCTGGCAGGAGTGGTATTGAATGCTTCAAACCTCCCAAAGTGGTTGTTCAGTTGGTTGAGAAAGTTGATGTTGCTCTCACAGGGGGGTGGAGTAGCTTTGTAGTCTGTGATCTTCTGGATGCCTTGCCACATACGTCTCATGTCTGTCGGTCGCTGGAAGAAATCTTGTACTTTCTGACCATAAGTACGTTTTGGCTCGGTTCAGTTTAGCTCTGGCAGTTCTAAGTGCCATCACATCGCCACATTTAAAAGCGCTGTTCCGTGCTTTCAGCATTGCACGTACCTCACTGGTCATCCAAGGTTTCTCGTTGGCTCGTGTAACAATGTTTCTAGTCACACTAACATCCTCTATGCACTTCTGGATGTATGCAGACACAGACTCCATGTACTCATCCACCCGTGTGTGACAGTTTTCAGTAGTTTTCAGTAGCAGCTGCCTTAATGTCCCGGTCTGTGCACTCAAGCAGTCCTGTAGAGTTTCCATATCTCCTGCAGGCCACACCCTCACCTGCTTCCCTGTGGCAGACTCTTCCTGTTTCACTCTGGTGTATTCTACTGTGTATAAAGGTTACATGAGATGATTATTGGTATCAAACAAAGGTTACATGATATGATTACTAATATAAAGCACAAAGCAAACACCTTCAATGATATAATCATGCTACACATTTATATCCCACAGCACTTTTAAAAACATTCAGCTGTAGATGTTCATGAGAAATTACTCAAAAATAAACCACTGGCATATTTAAAAAATAATGCTCCTCAAATAAATTAATGCTTTTTTCCCTCCATAACAATAGACACACAGCTGTGCTGTTAAAATGTAAACAGAAAAGATTCAGAGTAAAAACAGCAAACGGCTGATTATTCTTTCCAAAGCCAGTCTGCAGTGAGGTAGACTTCATCAGAGTGCTTCCTCCTGTAGAAGCAGGATTTCAGCCAGCTCAGTAAATCCACAGACACATGCACTGATGGATCACAGCAACGGGCCCACACACTCACTGCAGCGTTGTATCCACCGGCTGCATCACGAGGACACGGACAGACCCACTTCTACTATTAAGGCCAACTTAACAGTGGAAGCTCTTAATTAAAGAGCACAGCCATAACTGCTGAATGATGTTAATCACCCCTCGGCAGCACACACACACACACACACACACACACACACACACACACACACACACACACACACACACACGTTGATTAAACTAATGTTCATAGTTAAACCTGAGTGATCAGAGATGTCTCTTTGTCCAATCGTGCAGTCCTTCACTCTATGGAGATCCTTACTGAACATAAAAAAATAATCAATTCTCGTATGTATGTTATGTCTGGTTGAATAGAAGGTAAATTCCCGATCATGTGAGTTATGAGTATATCTCCATATATCAGTGAGTCCCAGTTCTTGCAGAATTTTTTAAAATTGCTTTTCCAAGGGAGTTGTCCTTCGTTCATGGCTGGTTGTATCAAGTTTTGGGTTTAAAACCAAGTTCAAATCACCTGCACATATACATACCCCACTTGCTTTTTCAGCGATAAGGCAAAATACCTCCTTGAAGAAATATTTACTGCTACCAGGGGGAGCATAGACATTGCATAAAGTGACCTCTTCTTGTTCTAATTTCCCCTTTAACAACACAAATCTGCCTTCTTTATCCTTATGTTCAGCAGTAAGGTCAAACCTGATATTATTTGATATAAGAATGGCTACCCCTCTCTTTTTACCAGATCTATGGGATGCAAAATATGTGTTTTTATAACCCATTTTCTTTAGTTTCTTGTGTTCTTCATTTGACAAATGTGTTTCTTGCAAGAAACCAATGTCAACCCTCTCTCGTTTTAACTTTGAGATGATCCTGCTTCTCTTAATAGGGTTTTTTAAACCATTCACATTTAGAGATTGGATATTATAATACTGCATACCTTCTACACACTATTAACATGGTTCCTTGTACCTGTGTAACAACACTCCTTGCCCTCAAAACAAACCAACAACAATAATACACAATGACTGAACTTGTCATGACAATGAACAGGTCTTCCAATTAAGAGGATCTCTTATGTCCTCTTAATGTAGGGGAGCTGCCACTGTGTGGGGCCCCTACTTAGTCGCCTATTTAAGGAAAAGGAAACTAAAGCGATTAATTTCAGAGTCACCTGCATCGCGCCATCAACACTGTTTTGAAGGGGGTCACAGTCCTCTCAATCCTCCCGGGTGGGAAAAAAAAAAACCCCACCCAGCAGTACTCTAAACAATAGTAATCAATTAGTCCTAAGCTCTCCCATAACGTGATCAAATGCTTCTTTGATGGAAATACAGAGAGAACAAATCACTCATCCGTAGTGACGCCCTCTCCTCCTGGCCGCTGAAACACCTTTAGCTTCTCCCGTGCGTTCTCTCGTATGTCGGATGCGCTGCCAGCGCGTCGCCCCCCACCATATCCATTGGCAGGAGATTATTGATCGTCTCCGCTGTAATGACTTTGGGTTTGCTTGCAGACACCGGGCCCACCGCGAGTCCACGTCTCCTTAAATCCACCGCAGCCTCCTCCGCGCTGTTATAAATAGCCATACCTGAATCAAAGTGCACGCGCATTTTGGTCAGTGGGGTTTGGAACCGGATAGCCTTCTCTTTAAGCGCTTTCTTCACAGGAGCATATTCTCTCCTCTTCATCTGAACATTTTCTGCATAATCGTGATCGAAGAATATGCGTCTCTCTTGTATGTACACAGGCTTCTTCCATGCCACGCGGAGGATTTGCTCTTTGATGTTATATTTCAGAAAGCGTACCACTGTCGAGCGAGGTGGGGCACCCGCCGGAGGCCGCGGACCCAGCGCTCTGTGCGCTCTCTCTATCCCCAAGCTTTTCTCACCGTCCAGGTCCACGCTGTCCCCCAACTCAGTTTTAATCAAGTTTTCCACGTATCTCTGCATGGAAGTGCCTTCTGCATTTTCAGGGATGCCATAAATCCGGAGGTTATTCCGGCGCGATCGACCCTCCAAGTCTGTAATCTTCTCCTGAAGCAACTTCTGGTTGTTTAGCAGTTGAACGATAACATCACGCACTCCGACATCCCATTTCTCTCTATCCGCCATGTTCTTCTCCATTTCTCCGAGGCGCTCAGCCATCTCCCCAATCTTGTTGGTGGCAGCGCTGACCTGTTGGTTTATTTCGTTAGTAAGCTCATTCAGTTGAACTTTCATGTCCTCCTTTAAGCTCGTTCTCACTAGGGATAACTCCTTCTTCATCTCCGATTTAAGGTCCCGCATGCCCTCCGCCACTACCTCGCTCACCACCTGTCTCAGTGAGCTAACCGTAGCAGGCAAGGCCTCATCCTCCATCTTCTCTCCTTCGTCTGAGCGTGTTCCATACACTTTGCTTTCGGGTTGCAACTCTGAGCTTCGAGCTGGGACTCGCCCCTTCCTATTTTTATCCCCACTCATTTTAAAGTAACTTTTGGCGTGTTAATAACCTTGAATTAGGGGGCTTTGATCATTGTCGATGCAGGCTCACCTTCCTATGCTGCCACTCTGGCCGCCATGACACCCGGAAGTCGCGGAGTAATGAGGATTTTGACCTTGTTTTGGTCTCTCTCTCTCCTTCTCTTTCTCCAGGTTTGTATAGTACTCCAGACTGTTCACGTCAGGCAGCAGCTCTTTCGGCTCCAAAGGCATCATGCCTCCCGTACTTGTAGTCCTCATCCCAGGTGGGGAAGATGCCTGGTTGGATGGGGTGAGTGTGCAGGGAGGATGCTAGGAATAACAGAGGGGGAGAGGGGGAGATTGGGGAGGACAGTGGGAGGATGAGATGAGCCGGGAAGGATCTGTCATAAGAAACCCAGTACCCCCTATCGTCCCTATCATAGGGATGGCTGGCCAGTGGCATGGTGAGGGCCATCTCCTTGTGTTCAAGTAGCATGAAGGACTGACTTTCCAGGTAATTCCCAGAACACCAGGCCTCCTCTAGTGAGGGGCCCTGCTGGCAGGGGGGAGGAGGGATGAGGGTAGCCTGGCTGTGTGGGGGAGAAGTGGGGGTAGACTGGGAGACAAGAGGTCTGGAGGTCTCAGCAGGAGATGGATCTCTTGAGCCCTAGACTCCAGGTTTGCTGCCCAGCCTGCACTGCCACCATTGATTTGGTATCTAGAATCTGAAGGGTGGCTGGGGGGGAGAGTCTGGGAGGGGCAGAGGATGACTGTGATGTAGAATCAGGTTCGTAGTATTGAAGTCCAGCACACCTGTGGGTCAGGAGGACAGAAATCATGAATTTAAACC
>JAMQGT020014731.1:0-49346 GCA_024447675.2 Pterophyllum scalare | reverse complement strand
ATGTTATGTTGCCTTTCGTTCAGTTACGTATTGCTCTTGTTGGTATTTTTTTTTCTTTTATTCAATTTGATTCAGTTTTATTTGCATAGTACCAAATAACAACAACAATTGCCTCAAAGTGCTTTATATTGTAAGGTAAAGACCCTACAATCACGAGAGAAAACCCAACAACAACAATGACCCAGGCTCAGGGAGGGGCAGCCTTCTGCTGCAACCAGTTGGGGATGAGGGGAGAGGCAGGGCAAAAGACATGCTGTGGAAGAGAGACAGAGATTAAAAGATAACTAATGATTAAATACAGAGTGGGGTATAAAAAGAGTGAAAAGAGGTAAATGAAAAAGAAACACTCAGTGCATCATGGGAACGCTGAAGGCTCTGCCTCCCATTCTACTCTTAAGTATCCTAGGAACCACAAGTAAGCCAGCAGTCTGAGAGCAAAGTGCTCTATTGGGGTGATATGGTACGATGAGGTCTAAAGCCTGATTATTCAAGGCCATGTATGTGAGGAGAAGAATTTTGAATTTAATTCTGGATGTAACAGGAAGCCAATTTTTAGAAATATTGTGCAAATGCAAAAAAGCGGTCCTACATATTTGTTTAATATGTGCATATGTTGAAGGACATTTCCTGGTCAAAGATTACTCTGAGATTTCTCACAATGTTTCTGGAGGCCACGGTAATGCCATCCAGAGTAAGAATCTGGTTTGACACCATGCTTCTAAGATTTGTGGGGCCGAGCACAAGAACTTCAGTTTGATCTGAACTTAGAAGCAGGAAATCAGAGGTCATCCAGGCCTTTATGTCTTGAAGACATTCCTGCAGTTTAACTAATTGATGTGTGTCATCTGGCATTGTTGATAGATAAAGCTGAGTATCATCTGCATAACAATGAAAATGCATGCAATGCTTTCTAATAATGCTGCCTAAGGGAAGCATGTATAATGTAAATAAAATTGGTCCTAGCACAGAACCCTGTGGAACTCCATAATTAACCTTAGTGTGTGAAGAAGACCGCCAAATCACAACAAATAGTCACCTCAAGACACTTTATATTGTAAGGTAAAGACCCTGCAATAACATGTACATGAACAAATTGGAGTCTATTTGATAAATATGATTCAAACCACTGAAGTGCAGTACCTTTAATACCTATGGCATGCTCTAATCTCTGTAATAAAATGTTATGATCAACAGTATCAAAGCTGCACTGAGGTCCAACAGGACAAGCACAGAGACGAGTCCACTGTCAGAGGCTGTAAGAAGATCGTTTGCAACCTTCACTAATGCTGTTTCTGTACTGTGATGAATTCTGAAACCTGACTGAAACTCTTCAAATAAACCGTTCCTCTGCAGATGATCAGTTAGCTGTGTTACAACTACTCTTTCAAGGATTTTGGAGAGAAAAGGAAGGTTGGAGATTGGCATATAATTAGCTAAGACAGCTGGGTCAGTGATAAGTTTTTAAGTTTAATTACTGCCACCTTAAAAGCCTGTGGTACATGGCCAACTAATAAGGACAGATTGATCATATTTAAGATTGAAGCATCAATTAATGGAAGGACTTCTTTGAGAAGTCTTTTAGGAATGGGGCCTAATAGACACACTGATGGCTTGGATTTTCTGCATGTGTCTGGGATTTTATTTAGAAAGGAACCACACATATTCACCTGTATTTATCAGAAAATGTATCAGATGTTGTCATCTGGCAATACAACCAGGCTTCATGATCATCGAGCATTCTTGAATAAGCTGCATTGCATAAGATGTAATGGACTATAATGCAATGAACCACATAGAACTGCCCCCTGCTTCATACAGTGTACAACAATAATAAATAATTCAACCTCAAGTGCATATTGCATTTATTGTTTGTGGTACCTGTTAGATGGTGGGTACTGAAATATCAAAAATCAAAGTACAGATTAAAAATAATAATCATAATAATAAAAACGTAAAAATTCAAAATGTCCAAATTACAAATTTGACAGAAAAACGTTAGAAGTGTAAAGGTAAAAATTCCTACAGCACATGAAGGCACCATGGTATGAGTGTGGTTGATTCACGTTCATCCCACCAGAGAAAAGACGCGTTTGCAGGGTCCTAACGCCTACGTTTTACTTTCTCATTCACTTTGGCTTAAACGTTCAACAGGTGGAAACAGTTATTTTTATTTTCTTTTATTATATTTTTGACTATTTTATAATAGTGAATAAATAAAACTGAAAAATAAAGCCCCGAGCCATTAAAAGAAGGAAATCAGTACTTATAATGGCGACTCTTTTTAAAAAAAATATTCCACATTCTGACCCACTATGCCTTGAGATCTTAATGCAAATCAGCTGTGAAAGAGGTGCTGCAAGTATTTATGCAAACAAAGCAATTAAAAAGGAATAATGAATAAATAATAAAGTACTAAAAAACAACAACAACAACAGTAAATGCATGGGCAGACAGTACTGTGCAAAAGACTTGAGCCATGCTTCATTTAATTAAATTTTCCTTCCAAGGATCCAGATTTTCTTCTCATTTTTAAGTGGTTTTTAAAGGTCTTTCAAAGATTTTCTTTAAATATTGGCTAATTTTTCATTCATTTTCATACCAGTCTCTGTACCTGACCATTTTCAGAGTAATGTTCTTTTGTTTGTTAAGCACTTATGACTGCCCTATGAATCATTCAAGCAGAAAAAGGTTCAAAATTAAGGGATGAACCAGTGTTGTGTCTACACATGAACAACAACTTAGCAAAGAACCAATTTTAAAGGCGGTTTGTTACTAAGATGACAGAATGACAGGCATTAAAAAGTTTGTTTGTTTTTTTTTACACCAACAGTGATTCTCAGAGAGCTATTATGCCCAGATATGTCGACAAGCTGTGCTGTGTGTTCTTAAAAAGTCAGAGGAAACTGGAAGAAGTACAAGAAGTGGTACAACAGTGAGTGTCTGCAAAACATGGTGGAGGTTCTGTCATGGTTTGGGGCTCCATTCCAGCTGGTGGTGTTGGAGATATTGCCGAAGCTGATGGCTCAGGATGTGATCCAGAAAATGGAACAAAAGGCAGCCAACATCCAAAGAAGAGCTTTGAATGTCCTTCAAGAAGCCTGGAGACCTATTCCTAAAGACCATTTACAGAAATTACAAGAAAGCTGACAAAGAGAGTTCAGACTACACTGAAGAATAAAGGTGGTCACACCAGATATTGACCTCCAAGCTTGTTAGAATTGATCCCAACTAGTAGCTGTGTGGCTTCGTACCTAAAGCCTTTATTGTTTATTCCTGTGAGCCACAGAGCTCCATTGTTGTCATGGTGGCCCAGCAGGTTGGACCCAAGAAGCAGAGGTGGCGGTTCATGTTAACAAGGCTTATTTGAAGAAAGACAAAAACATGAGCAGGAGAGAAAACGAGGCGAGAGCGCGGAGTGTGTGTGTCTGGCAATGCACGGAGAATTGGTGGGTCTCAGAAAGCAAGGCCTTTGGGAGGGGGCTTGTTGGGGTTTGGTCTGACAGGGTGTTTCCAGGGTCTGGAGGTGGGGTGAGGGCAGACTGGCGCGATTCGTAGGGCCGGCAGGTGGAGGCTGGAGAGGTGGTGGCTGAGTACGCTGGCTCCGTGGAGAGGCAGAGAAGGTCTGTTATTCCAGTAATACGTTGTCTCCACCCCTCCTAAATACTCCAAGCCTCGATTGGTTAACCAGCCACAGGTGTGATCCCTGGCAGCAGCCATGAAGGCGGAACCACAACCGCCTGCCCACCGAACCACCTTGAAACAAGCAGACAGACACAGAGCACACAGCACGCACCGACCCACGACAATTGTTGGGCAAAAACATCAGGGATCCACTTCGTTGCAATGCATGCTTCCTCACAACAAACACACACACACACTGTTGTTTATTTTGACTTTATGTACAGCAACCTGCTCCTCAAAAAAGACTTTTATTTTCAGTTGAACTCACATGTACACAAAACAGGGCAAAACTGAAACACTCATTTTGTCTTTCAAGGGTATATGTAAGTATTTTAACCAGCGCTGTCTCCTATTTTCCTACTTGAAGGGTTACTGCCACAAAATGCTGTAGCACCAAACCACAGTTTTCTTCTTAGACCTGAGTAAGTTTTAGTGAGTGAAAGCACGAACATCCAAACATGATGGTCTTCCCAGTGATAAACAAGATACTTATGCCCTCACCACCCTTCCATCCTCTGTATCTGGTCTTTGATAGGACAGTAATCTCTCTGTGGCCAATACTGCTACAGCCAGCCTGTCAGACTGCTGCCTAAAGAGCACCTTATGTATAATGTTCAGTTGCAGGTGGCGATAATGCTTTGGCTCTGCAGCCTCTGTGAACTCAGCGTAGCTGCACACAAACCAGTTCTTCATAAGCTGCAGGTTAGGGGTGATGTGGCTCTCAGGAGTCTGTGGGAGTCCAGTATGAAGGAGTCAGATTCATTTGTGGGGCTGGAGACTTCGCGGGAAAGGTGAGAGAATGACATCCAGGACTGTCTCAGCAGTGACGTGGCAGCCTTCAGGTAGGGTAACATAAAACACAATGGGCCTGGCTGGTTAGCATCACCTTTCAAAATAAAATACCTTTAGCAGGAATTGTTTAAAAGCACAAACAATGAATGTATATTTTTATTTAAAGTGTGTTGGTGCTATTGACTAATTTTACTCTAATTTTTCAAGAGAGGGGCTCAGACTAAATCCTTTCACAAATATCCAACATATTTATTGTTTAAGTCCAGCCCAGTCAAACAATTTATTTATCGTTCACTCAAATCTTACGCTCAGCATCTTTGTTGTCATGGATACCACATGTCTCTGTGTGAGCTGCAGAATAGAAATACAGAGACCTTTGGAGCCAGCTTACAGTGACTGTGGGTGACAGTGGTTCATGTGCGTGTGCTCGAGTGAAATGATGTGCCTGTTTGTGTGTGTGATCACGCATGTGCCGACCGCATTCGGAATTAAACTTTTAACCACCCCAAATTGTTACCATGGAGATGTGATTCAGTCATGTTTCTCCGCATAATTAGCTGGTAAATATGGATATTGCTGGATCAGAGCCTGGTCCTCCATCAAAGTCAAAGAGTGGAAAAATGCAGCGAACGATAAGAGAACTGGAAAAGCTCTGCTCGTCTCTGTTACCTGCACGTCTCACATAACCTGCAAAAACTTCCTGCTGGATGACAAATTGAATAAAAGTACCTGCTCAGGCAAAGAAAAAAAAGAAAAAAGTAAAACTCACAGGTTCCTATTTCTAGAATAGAAATAGAAGTCAAAACAAGAAAAGAAGCAATCAAAGGCTTTTCTTAAGTTTTCTGCAGAACTTCTCATCTCTTCTAACATTTCCCTCTGAACCATTTGAGAATCCCTGTGCTCCTGTATTGATAAGTTATGGAAATGCATGTAGAGGCCAATCTGCCCACAAACTTGGGCTTCCAGCCCAGCCCTTCAGATTCTGCCAAGTCACATAAACTGAGGGTGCACAACATACTGAAATAAAGCTGAAGCACAGACTGTACAGTTGTGGTCAGAAGTTTACATGCCCTCGGTTCTACAATGTCTTATCTTGATAAGGCCAAGGCCTACTAACTTCTTGTTAGTGATCATGATTTACTACAACTAGTAGTTTCTCTTTGCCGGCATAGAAAGGATTTGTTTGACAGCACTCATTGGATCGACTCATACTCAGAACAATGGGAAAGTCCAAGGAACTCAGTGAAGATCTAAGAAGGAGAATTGTAGAGTTACGCAAGTTGGGAAGGTCTCTTGGAGCCATTTCTAAACAAATGCAGTTTCCAAGATCATCAGTCCAAACAAGTGTACGTAAGTACAAGTTATTCTGATTTATCGCCCACTTTTCCAAGGTCTGGAAGAAGACCCAAACTGTCACCATCAGATGAGAGGAAACTGGTTAGGATGTTCAGGAATAACCCTGGAACCACAGAGGATCAAGCCTGCCATGAACTGGAAACTGCTAGAAGACCAACATCACTGTACACAGTGAAGCACATTTTAATATCGCCATGGACTGAGAGGGTGCCAACCAAGAATGAAGCCCCTGTTCCAAAATCAACACGTTCAAGATTGATTGTCTTCTAGAGAAAAGTTTTATGGTCGGACGAGACAAAGACTGGGCTGTTTGGCATTTATTTGGAGGCGTAAAGATGAGGCTTTCAAAACTAAAAGCATTGTTACCGCTGTGGTGGTGGTACCATCATGCTCTGGGACTGTTTTGCTGCCAGTGGTACTGGTACATTGCACAGAGTGGATGGACCAATGAAGGAGGAGGACTACCTCCAAATTCTTCAACTTCACTTAAGTTTTTCCTTCCTGCTCTGACGGAGACGGTCGCATTCTATCTCTCTCCTGCCTTCCTTCCCTCCCCCATCTCTCCTGCTTGCTGCTTGCTGAAGTGCCTCTCCTACACATTGACCGAATAAGAATAAGATTAAGAAGCAACATGGATCTGGCAAACTGGGCCCTCAACACCATTGATCGAATTTTCTCCACTGTGAGATCGGGGAAAGGGGAGCCTGCGTGTCCAAGTGGAACAGACGCCGTCGGTTACGTCCTCAACTCCTAGAGCTCTTGGAGATCTGTGTGTCTCTCAGCGCTGGCGGTGGAGGACGTGGAAGACGTATACATATTTGGCTTTTTGGTAATGGGTTCTCTTCTGTCTGGGCTTGGAGGATGCCTGATTTACCAGGAAATTAAGAAAATCTGGGCAGCAGTCCGACATATGCAGAGGCTGCACAACCAGATGGATGGGCTGTGCAGAGCCGTACAGACTCAGACTCAGAGCCTGTTGGACCTGAGCTGCAAGCTGGATGCTCGTAGTCCAGCTGAGAACGTGCTCGCAGGCAAAAGGGATTAGACCTGAAGATAAAGTTCAGATCTGCGCAGCGAAGACGGTAACTAAATGAATTTGGACTATTGAATTACTGAATGGGTTCCCCAGTGAAACTGAAGGCTGTTGGAAAATAACAAGCAGCCTATTCCAAAACAACATCTGCATTATCAGGAATTGAGGCTGGTAATCATGTCTCTCCAGGACACTGTGTGACAGATGCTCTTCTTCCCCACAGTCCTTCTCTGTGATTTGTGTGAGCTGGATCTGGCGTACCATGGCCGCTGACAAACATCCATCTCTAGCAGCGCACTGTTTTGGCTAGGAGCTGGGATCTTGCTCCATAATGCCCTAACCCTCTCATCTCCGTCTGCACCCCCCCCCCCAAATTATATGGCTATCCTGGCTTTAAATGTGCAAATATGCTTTTGCCTATAATGAGCACAGTACCAGATGAATTTTTTTAACCTAACTACCCCACTGTGTGTCCTTTTTTTTCAGGGATTGATTGTACTGGCGGTGGCGCCCTAAGGGGCAGCGGCTGAAGACACCCATCTCCCCATGTGTTAGTCTTGTCTGTCCTTCTCTTGGATGGTTGTCTGAATGGAATTTCGTTGTATGTATAATGATTAATTTAGTTGTATGTATAATGACAATAAAGTTCTATTCTATTCTTCTATTCTAAATCAACAGCTAGATGGTTGAAACCTGGATGCAGTTAAGTGTTCCAACAGAACAATGATCCAATCACACATCAAAATGGCTAAATCAGGCAAACATTAAGCTTCTGGAATGGCCTTCCCAAAGCCCTGACCTCAAGCCAGGTGTGTGCCAAGAAACCAACCAATATAAACGAACTCTGCCAAGAAGAGTGGTCAAGAATTCAACCCGAAGCCTGTTGAAGGCTACTAAAAGTGTCCGTTCGAGGTACAACTTGCTGAGGACATCCGTTTGCTTGAGGACTTCCATTCTGAAGCATCTTGACCATCACCATCTTAGCTTTTTTGAAACAAGATGTTACGAGAGAGAGAGAGAGAGACACTGTATGGCCATACAACAGAGGATTGACAGTCACAGCGTAGGCCTTCCCAAAAGCACACCCAGCAAATTTATGACTCTGATGATCATAATTCACAGAGTTAAACTAGCAACTGAGACCATAAACCCATCAGGAACGTGTTTACAGAGGGCACAAATCAAGGAACCAAGGACTATTTTCCCACAGATGTCAATAATAAAGAAGATGCACCCTGCTGGCCATTAGAAAGAATGCAGGTATGAGGTACTTTAGCATTGGCTTCACTATTTAAGACCTGGAAGCTGCGTCCATAAAGTTTCCCTTTTTGTCATATAGTATATATTGGCATGGATGCATATAGTAAAGCAAACAATAAGAATGACATTTCAGAGCACTTTCTGACAAATCTACCCTTTCTTTAACAAAAATATAGATATCTGAAGCCATTTTTGGGAAAGGTTCTCAAGCTTAGTCACATTTAGTGACACTGTTGAAACCAGTCCAGTCACTTAGCAGTGCTAATGGTGCGTGTGAGCTAACTCAGAAAAGGTACCGAAAGTGGAAACATGAACGGCACATAATAAAGTTAGGCAATGGGGACATCTGGTGGTGAAAATATGACAAGGATTCCAAACCAAATGGGTGGTCCAATGAAGCACCCACCACAGGCCATGACAACCCTGAAAGCACAGCACTGTGCAGAAAGGTGTGCAACATTCTGCCTACATTGGAAATCACAGTTTGATGTAATACAGTTTGTAATATCATCATACCTAAAGTCAAAGTTTGCATCATTTTGTTGTCTTAGATAAACAGGAAAAACTAAACGTGTTTAATCTTAACCAGAATTTACTGCAGTTGTATGGTGCCACCACTAGGTGTCAAAGTTAAATCATATTTAACTCTAAATTAAAGCCACAGACACAAATTTACCTCTGCCCAGGTATTCACAGGAAAACTTTTATTTTCAGCTCCATGTTTTTATTCTTGGATTCATAGTTCAAAATAATCCTTATTTATCTTGCCTTGGTGCAGCTCCTCAGTTCATCCACCGTCTAAAAGAAGCTGTCTCACTTCATCTCCCTTTATGATGACTTATTTGGAAACAAAGGGTTCAAAGAGGAGCTGGGTGGGTTTTCAGTGCCTGAGACTTCCAATATTAGGGATACCCCCCTTTCGCTGGCATCGTACAAAAAAGAGCGACTCTTTCATTCAGGACCCCGCTTACAGGTTAATTTCTACCACTCGCTTCTCTTTCTTTGGGAAAATCTGGGGAAAAGACAGAGACATGGCATTCAGAGAATCCTGAATTAAAATCTATGTGAGACCTTTGTGTCAGCAAAGATGCGGGCAGGAGAATACGTTTCAGGAGACAAAAGATTTGAAAAAGAAGAAGAAAATATGAAATTATGACATTAAACACGTGCTGCCTCTTCCTGGAAATGATTTGACCAGCTCCTTAGTCATCTCTGTGCATTCCTGAAAACAGCCTCCCCCACAGCTTCCACGTTTCCTGCTCCCCGCCCCTTTCCGGGAACATGATATAAACTGAAGCCCCATTCAGTCCAGATCAGCGTACACGTGAACAAAGGGGAAATAAGCTCTGCTTTGTGTATGTGTGTACTAGAAAGTGAAACTGTTTCGCATTAAGCGTCTCTTTGTGAAATGGCGCAGCAACAAAACCGAGTAGACAAGAAAAAGCTCTGCTGTTCGATCTGTTTGGATCTGCTGAAGGATCCAGTGACTATTCCCTGTGGACACAGCTACTGCATGAGCTGCGTTCAAAGCCACTGGGATGAGGAAGCTCAGAAAGGAATCCACAGCTGCCCCCAGTGCAGACAGACCTTTACACCGAGGCCTGCTCTGGTGAAAAACACCATGCTGGCTGATTTAGTGGAGGAGCTGAAGAAGACTGGACTCCAAGCTGCTCCTGCTGATCACTGCTACGCTGGCCCCGGAGATGTGGCCTGTGATTTCTGCACTGGGAGGAAGCTGAAAGCTGTCAAGTCCTGTCTGCAGTGTCTGGTGTCTTACTGTGAGCAGCACCTCCAGCCTCACTATGAATCCCCTGCCTTCGAAAAACACAAGCTCATCAAACCCTCAGAGAAGCTCCAGAAGAGCATCTGCTCTCGTCACGGTAAAGAGATGAAGCTTTTCTGCCACGCAGATCAGGAGTGCATCTGCCTTCTCTGTGCCGTGGATGAACACAAACACCACGACACGGTCTTGGCCTCGGAGGAACGCGGCAGACGGCAGGCGGAGCTTGCTTCAAGTCGACAAAAGATTCAGAAGAGAATCCAGGAGAGAGAGAACGATGTGAAGGTGCTTCAGCAGGAGACAGATGCCATCAATCACTCTGCTGATAAAGCTCTGAAGAAAAGCGAGAAGATCTTCACTCAGCTGCTTCATCTCATCAAAAGCACAAGCTCTGACGTGAAGCGGCAGATTAAATCCCAGCAGAAGACTGAAATCAGTCGGGCCAAAGAGCTTCAGGACAAGCTGCAGCAGGAGCTCAGCCAGCTGAGGAGAAGAGATGCTGAGCTGGAGCAGCTGTCACACACGAAAGACCACACGACTTTTCTTCAAAATTACTCCTCCTTGTCATGCCTAAGTCAGTCTGCAGACTCACCCGGCATTAACATCTATCTTCTGCATTACTTTGAGGATGTGACAGCAGCCGTGTGCAAAGCCAAAGGAAAGCTACAGGCCATTCTTACCGATACTTGCACCAAGATCTCGTCGATGGAGAAGGAAGCTAGTGTTTCACTGCCACGAGGAGAGCCTAAGACCAGAGCAGAATGTTTGCAACACTCACAAGAACTCACACTGGATCCAAACACAGCAAACACACAACTGTCGTTATCTGAAGGGAACAGAAAGGCAACAGTGATGAGTGAGACACAGCCATATCCCAGCCATCGAGACAGGTTCACTGACATGTTTCAGGTCCTGAGCAGAGAGAGCCTGAGTGGACGTCATTACTGGGAGGTGGAGAGGAAGTCGTGTGAAGTTTCATTAGCAGTCGCCTACAAAGACATGAGCAGAGCAGGCTTTGAAAGTGGATTTGGAAACGATGACAAGTCCTGGGCTTTAGAGTGTTTTAGCCATAATTATCAGTTCAGACATAACGCTACCAGCACTTTAATCATTGGCCCTCAATCGTCCAAAATAGGCGTGTACCTGGACCACGGTGCAGGTATTCTGTCCTTCTACGGCGTCTCTGAGCCCGTGACTCTCCTCCACAGAGTCCAGACCACATTCACTCAGCCGCTCTATCAGGGTCTTGGTGTTTTTGCTACTTTTGATGCTGCTGCTGCTGAGCTCTGCAAGCTCGAGTCAACAGAAGCATAGACACAGGGGGTTTGGGGGCTGTGTGATCGGCAGAGGGCCGACTTGCCTTGTTGCCTTTGTCTTTTTGATAAATAAACAGATATAATTACATTAGGCATTTTAAGGTTAGGCATGATTGTACACACGTCTTCTTACACTCCAGTGCTGTTAGCTTTAAATACAAACTCAATACTCAAAGAGCACCTAGTTATATATATTTGCACAGTGAATAAAGATGCTTGACATGTGTAAACATGTTTTTACTTCATGTGAACATTTGCACAATCACTGTTACAGAAATAACACTGCAAATGAACTTTATAATATCAGTTTGACTTTCTTACATTTGATTTCCAGGAAGGAGTAAACAAAAAACTCTACCTCAAAAAGTTTGGAACCAAAATTCATGAAACTTTGTGGAAATATAATAAGGTCAAAGAGCAAAGGTGAAAGTTACTAAAAAATTTCTAAAAATTAAAAAGTATTGGCAAAATTTTAAAATTTATATCTCAGTGAATATTTTTAATCTATTGCGATGAAATTTGGTCCTGGGGTATAAATGAATACTGCTGATAATCTTTTTTACTCACAATAATAAAACTGAACTATAAACACCACACAAAAGTCACACATACACAAATTCTATCTTGGCAAATGTTTGCTTTTCTTTTTGTTTTAGTTATTTAATTTTAATTTAATTTTTTTTTTTGAGGATGCCATTAGGGTACATAAACATAAAATATATCCAGATCTACCATATGCCATTATCTGTTCATGTGGATTTAATTTTTTAAATAATAATATAAAATTTTACAGTTTTTAAAAGACAATAAAGTTAATTTCTAGTCTTTGTGATATAGCAATTTATGATGGAGTATGACAACACCGGGTGGTGTCTATTGCAGTGTAATATCAGCACCCAGGGTGTCTACTCTGCTAACTGAACCTCTCCACCATGTTTGTGCCCTTTCGAGCATTTTTAATACACTTATCTTAAAAAAATATGGCTTCATTTTTCAGCGCCAGAGGCTGATTGATTCCACTGGTTTCTGCTTTAGGGGCTTGTGTTTTCTGGGAGTTTTAAGCTTCTTTAATTAGTTATTTCATACTGCGTATTGGGATATTTAGGGTTTTAAAAAAATAAGGGGCTGAAGGAGGAATCTTCGAATTTAAACAAACAAACAAAAAACCTCCAGTAAATTTAAGAGATAAATAAATTAATTTCTTCTGTCCAGCCTCTTAAATTTTTTTTAAATTTATTTATGTACTTACTCACTCAGTCTTTAGAGGGCCTAATACACCGTAATAATTCATTTTGTGTAGATATTATTTACTGCACAATGAGCTGGAGTTTAGTAATAAATAAACGTATTCGCTAACGATGAAAGGAGGAACCTTTTGTAAGAGGACGGCTGCGCTTACACGGAATGTTTTGGTGTGGCACATGGGAACGCGGAAGGGAGGTTGTGTTTCCCGGGTTTGTTTATGTTTCCCTTCTTTTACCAAACTTAACGGATAATCATGGCGGTGAGCGCCGTCCACCTGGAGTCCGACGCCTTTCTGGTGTGCATGAACCACGCGCTGAGCACGGAGAAGGAGGAGGTGATGGGTTTGTGTATCGGGGAGGTGGAGGTGTCCCGTATCGTCCACATCCACTCCGTCATCATCCTCCGCCGCTCCGACAAGAGGAAAGACCGGGTGGAGATCTCTCCGGAGCAGCTGTCGGCGGCCTCCACGGAGGCGGAACGGCTGGCGGACATTACCGGTAGGCCGATGCGGGTGGTCGGCTGGTACCACTCCCACCCGCACATCACCGTGTGGCCCTCCCACGTCGACGTGCGGACCCAGGCCATGTACCAGATGCTGGACCAGTTTTTCGTGGGCCTCATCTTCTCCTGCTTCATCGAGGATAAGAACACGAAGACAGGCCGGGTGCTGTACACCTGCTTCCAGTCCGTGCAGGCGCAGAAGGGCTCCGAGTACGAGCGCGTGGAGATCCCCATCCACGTCTTGCCCCGCGAGGCCATCGGAAAGGTGTGCCTGGAGTCGGCCGTGGAGCTGCCGCGGATCCTGTGCCAGGAGGAGCAGGACACCTACCGTAAGATCCACAGCCTGGCGCATCTGGACCCCGTCACCAAGATCCACAACGGATCCGTGTTCACCAAGAACCTGTGCAGCCAGATGTCAGCGGTGAGCGGGCCCCTGCTGCAGTGGCTGGAGGACAGGCTGGAGCAGAACAAGCAGAGCATCTTGGAGCTGCAGCGGGAGAAGGAGAAGCTGATGCAGGAGCTGGCCGCTTTGTGAGCCTGAGGACAGTCCAGGCGTTACTCCGTGCTCTCTGTTCCAGAGGATGTGCTGTGCTTATTTTAGCTTCTTTACTATTTTCTTATCATCCGGACCGTTCTGGGTGTTGAACCTCAATACTTTGAGTGAAAAGTTTAAAACTGTTGACATTAAATGTCTAGTCACAATTAAATTCTTGGCTGCTCATTCTTAATTAGCTGTCATTTAATATTCCTCAGAATAGTGAACAGGTGCCCCACCTTATTTGGGACTGCTCCTCCCCATGCTGCACATGATAACACAGTGTTTCCCATTGTGATTGGCTCTGGTCAACTTGAAACATGCAAGCTGCACGAGAAAAAGATGTGCTGCCCTATGGATGCATCCTGATTGAAACCCAAAGATGATTACTAGACAGGGAAAAAAACAGCCGAAATAAGTGTAGCAAGACTAAGACGACCAAATCAAATTTCCTTCTTTCATTTTATGCTTCCTTTATATACTTAGAGAGGAAGTTGGGATTTGTTTTGTATGTGAAACACAGTGTGTTTGTTCTTCACACGATTACACTTCCTCTCAACATTATTTGTGGGATCTGGTCACCTTAAATAAAAGTAAAGCTTAAATCATGCATGACTCATGGCTGCTGTCAGTTTAGACTAATTCACACAGGATGCATCATGAATTCCTGTTACTCACCAAAAACACAAATTATTATAACTCCATGTGATCACACATGGGGTGATATTAGAGGGTATCAGTTATGAAGCACAAACATCTTCAGCATCATACAACGAGTCCAACTTCTCATACAGCGATACCCATGTAGAGCCAGACTGTGGTTTCAGAGAAAAAAAAAAATCAAACAAAAACCGGACACAGGACCTTAGAGACACACCTGGACCTTCAGTTGATCCATCTAATATTCACTGAAGCCTCATCAGAAATGGTCTCAGTAGAAGGGTGGCTATCAAGAAGCTATTCTTAAGGAAGAGAAACAGGAAGAAAAGGCTGAGGTGGTCATACCAGAATTGTGGCTTTCCGGGTATAATTCAGGCATTGTAATAAAGTGAAAAGAAGATGTTTCACTGGCCAGCTACATCCAGATTTAGTCCAAAAAGCAATTCAGCTTTATTTATACAGTTCCAAATAACAACAACAGTTGCCTCACTGCACTTTATATTGTAAGGTAAAGACCATACAACAGTACAGAAAAAAAAAAAAAACAGTGGGAAGGAAGAAACCTCCTGGAGAACCAGACGGGGGGGGGCAGTCATCTGCCGTGACCAGTTGGGGGTGAGGGGAGAGAAACAGAGGTTAATGATGATTAAATGCAGGGTGGTGTATAAACACAATAACTGTGAGACCATGAATATCTGCTTGAAGCATATAAATAGAAAACTGAATAAAACCTAAAATGTAACCGCAGGTAATGCGAGTTCACGGTGAGTTCACCTATACAAACTGAGTAGATTCTGGTTGGATAAATAATAAACTAACCAGTGTTTTTAATTTACTGTGTGCCACCCAGTCAGTTACTAATAGGAAGACTGAGATGGGCCTAAAGTTGTAAAACCTTCTCAAAGCTTCTATTAGAGTACATGAAAGTGATTAAATTAACCTTAGAAAAATCCAGCAAAGCTTCCTCTTGTTGTTGATGGAAGATTGTTTCTTAAGCTTTTTGAGTCACAGAGGCAGGAATGAAATGAATGGACTTTAACTTCCTCATTCAAACCTGCTACTCCTGTTTCTGAGTATCTAAAGGGTCCTCCTCCTTTCACTCTCTGTCAAAACTCTATAACATTCAGAAGCATTCACTGACACTTGGTCTGCGAGGAGAAATGGCACAGCAAAGATCTACGACTGCTGATGACAAACTCTGCTGCGCGATCTGTTTGGATCTGCTGAAGGATCCGGTGACTCTTCCCTGTGGACACAACTACTGTATGAACTGTATTAAAGGCTACTGGGATGGAGAGGATCAGAAGCACACCCACAGCTGTCCTCAGTGCAGACAGACCTTCATGCCGAGGCCTGCTCTGGGGAAAAACACCATGTTAGCAGAGCTGGTGGAGGAGCTGAAGAAGACTGGACTCCAAGCTGCTCCAGCTGATCACTGCTATGCTGGACGTGGAGATGTGGCCTGTGATGTCTGCACTGGGAGGAAGCTGAAAGCCATTAAGTCCTGTCTGCACTGTGTGGTCTCCTACTGTGAGCAGCACCTCCAGCCTCATCATAATGTAGCTGCATTAAAGAAACACAAACTGGTCAGCCCCTCAAAGAAGCTTCAGGAGAACATCTGCCCTCGCCACAATGAGGTGATGAAGCTCTTCTGCCGCAGTGATCAGCAGTGTATCTGTTATCTGTGCTCCATAGATGAACATAAAGACCACTGCATCATCTCAGCTGAAGCAGAAAGGAGTGAGAGGCAGAGAGAGCTGAAGCCGTGTCTGGAAAACATTCATCAGATAATCAACGACAGAGAGAAAGACGTGAAAGTGCTTCAGCAGGAGGTGGAGGCCATCATGCGCTCTGCTGATGAAGCTGTGAGCGACAGTGAAAAGATCTTCACTGAGCTCATCGCTCTCATTAAGGAAAAATGTTCTTCTGTCGAGCAGCAGATCAGGTCTCAGCAGGAAGCTGAAGTAAATCGAGCCAAAGAGCTTCTGAAGAAGTTGGAGGAGGAGCTCACTGACCTGAAAAGGAAACATGGTGAACTTGAACATCTCTCTCACACAGAGGACCACACCCAGTTTCTGAACGTTTTTCTGTTGCTCTCAGATATCAGGAACTCTGCAGAGGTACCTTTCAGCAAACCCCGTCCTCTGCTGTACTTCGAGGATGTGCCAGCTGCTGTATCAGGGTTAAAGGATAAACTGCAGAGCGCTCTTCATGAAGGATGGCAAAATGTTTCACGTACAGTAACTGATGCAGATGTCCTGCTGCCACAACCAGAGCCCACAACCAGAGCTGAACTCCTACAGTTTTCCACCCAGCTCACACTGGATCCAGACACTGTGAACATGCGGCTGTTATTATCTGAAGAGAACAGGAGAGTGACATTTGTGAGTAAAAAGCAGGCGTATCCTGGTCACCCTGAGAGGTTCATGAACAGGTCTCAGGTCCTGAGCAGACAAAGTCTGACTGGACGTCACTACTGGGAGGTGGAGTGGAGCGGGTTAGGTATTTATGTAGCAGTCGCATACAAAAGCATAAGCAGAGCAGGAGGTGAAAGTGAATTTGGAAACAATAACAAATCTTGGGCCTTAGAGTGTTGGGAAGAATATGAATTCACTTATGACAAATACTGTACTCAGGTCTTGGGCCCTAAGGCCTCCAAAATTGGGGTGTTCCTGGATCACAGAGCAGGAATTCTGTCCTTCTACGGCATCTCTGATACGATGAGTCTCCTCCACAGAGTCCAGACCACATTCACTGAGCCGCTCTATGCCGGACTCAGAGCCAATCATGTCTTAGGTTCAGACTCCTCTGCTGTGCTGTGTGAACATGAGTAGCCACAACTGCTACAAAATCTAGAGCAGGTATTAACTGTATATGTACTGTATATCATAACAGCACTGGTCAGTGTTGGATGATGGCAGAGCCGGCTGTAGGCATTTCGATGCCCTAGGCGAGCACTGGCAGAGTCCACCTGAACAGGCCAGGATGAGCATGTGTAACTGAAGGAATGCTGTGATAGAGCATTTGTAAATATTTAACAGAATTATAGCCAAAAATGTGTCTGGATTTGGCCATATTGGCATTAAAAACACGACCACTGATGTAACACACATCTGCTCCAAGCTGTGTCTCAGTTGCCGTGCTGCTGCTTGTTGCCTGACTTGTAGCTGTATTCAAACATGAAGTACAGCCTCACTATTAAACCACTGCATTAAGTCTGTTGTGTCATTCTACTTCATATAGCAGGCAAGAAAACAGCATTTTATTTGACTATGACTTACATTTACTGTCATTAGTAACAAAGTTAAACTGTAACATTCAGTAATAACAGCAATAGCAATAATAAAATAATAATGACAACATACACAGCAGTGATAGAGAACCCAAATAACTGTCTCAACTTACACTCTTCAGCAAGTGGTGAAGATGTGAGTGAAGGTGCTTCTGAATAAGCTTCTACAGGCCTCTGCAAAAATATAAAATATCCAGAACAGGACAAATAGAGGAGATTTACCTGTTACTGTCTGTACAGTACAAGCAAAACATGTAGCTACATCTAGCAAACAGTCACCTCAAGGTGCTTTACATTGTAGGTAAAGACCAGACAATAACACAGAGAAACCCCAACAATCAAAACACCCCCCTATGAGCAAGAACTTGGCAACAGTGGGAAGGAAAAACTCCCTTTCAAGAGGAAGAAACCTCCAGCAGAGCCAGGCTCAGGGAGGTGCAGTCATCTGCCATGACCGGTTGGGGCTGATTGGAGAGAGACAGGACAAATGACATGCTGTGGAAGAGAGCCAGAGATTAATAATAACTAATGATTAAATACAGAGTGAAGTTAAAAACAGAGTAGAAAGAAGGAAATAAAAAGAAACAGTGCATTATGAGGACCCCCCAGCAGCCTAAGCCTATAGCAGCATAACTAAGGGGTGGTTCAGGGTCGTCTGATCCAGCCCTAACTATAAGCTTGATCATAAAGGAAAGTTTTAAGCCTAATCTTAAAAATAGAGAGGGTGTCTGTCTCCTGAATCCAAGCTGGGAGATGGTTCCACAGAAGAGGGGCCTGAAAGCTGAAGGCTCTGCCTCCCATTCTACTCTGAAGTATCCTAGGAACCACAAGTAAGCCAGCAGTCTGAGAACGAAGTGCTCTATTGGGGTGATACGGTACTATGAGGTCTTTGAGATAAGATGGGGCCTGATTATTCAAGACCTTGTATGTGAGGAGAAGGATTTTAAATTCTATTCTAGATTTAACAGGGAGCCAATGAAGAGAAGCCAATATGGGAGAAATCTGCTCTCTCTTTCTAGTCCCTGTCAGTACTCTAGCTGCAGCATTTTGGATCAGCTGAAGGCTTTTCAGGGAGTTTTTAGGACAGCCTGATAATAATGAATTACAGTAGTCCAGCCTAGAAGTAATAAATGCATGAATTAGCTTTTCAGCATCAGTCTGAGAAAGGATGTTTCTAATTTTAGAAATATTGTGCAAATGCAAAAAAGCAGTCCTACATATTTGTTTAATATGTACATTGAAGGACATATCCTGGTCAAAAATGACTCCAAGATTTCTCACAGTGTTACTGGAGGCCAAAGTAATGCCATCCAGAGTAAGTATCTGGTTTGACACCATGTTTCTAAGATTTGTGGGGCCGAGTACAAGAACTTCAGTTTTATCTGAACTTAGAAGCAGGAAATTAGAGGTCATCCAGGCCTTCTGTACTGTGATGAATTCTGAAACCTGACTGAAACTCTTCAAATAAACCGTTCCTCTGCAGATGATCAGTTAGCTGTTTTACAACTACTCTTTCAAGACGTTTTGAGAGAAAAGGAAGGTTGGAGATTGGCCTATAATTAGCTAAGACAACTGGGTCAACTGATGGCTTTTTAAGTATTATATCAGACAGAAACTCTGAATCTGACAAACTTAATGTGCTTTACTGTGCTTTACTTAATGCATTAAATCAAGGAGGAAAAAGTTATGAAGATATTAATGTAGAAAAATTTAAGTGTCTGGGGCTCTAAATTTGCTGCAAACCCTAAAAAATAAAACAGGTCTGAGGTGGAGGAAAAACTCTCATTAAGGTACATTGAATTCAAGGACGACACCTGGTGGCGAATCACGGACATTACGAAGAGGTTCAGTCAAAATAAATGTTGAAGGAGCCAAAAGTGGATCCAAATAATTATTTTTTTCTCCTCCTGCTTCTTGTCTCCATACAACAAGGTCTAAATAAACTGTATATTTTCAGTTTGACAATGTTGTCATGTAAGCAGGACTCAGGGAGCATGAGTTAAACCTAAATTTCAGCTTTAATAGCTTGAGTTGTAGGAATATAACAAAAGACCTGGACCTGGACCTAAGGGCGCAGAGCACGGGTAGTAAATGACAACACAACAAGGGACAAAGGCAAAATGCAGACAATAAAAACACATGGGTAACAAGACAAGTGGGAACAGGTGGGGAGGGCAGGCGCATAGAATGATACTAATAAGACAAGGGAAACAAAACTGAAGGCAACACACAGGAAACTAGGAAAATAAAGCAGGAAGCAGGCAGGCCTGACACAGGAGGCAGGTACACCGAGGGAAACAAAACATAACTAATCAGGAACAAAACTCAGAGAGCTAAACTAAGGAAGCCTGAGGATACAAACACACTAAAACTAGGAACATACCCACAACACAGCCAAAAAACAGAAAAATAAAAGAATCTCTTAAAAAGGAAAACAAAACCCAAATTTGCAAAACCACAATAAACAACAACTTAACAGAAATAGGAGCCAAGGCTCATAACCAAAACGCCGGGTCAACAGACCCAGGACCACGACACTTGCAGTTTTAAAGTGCAGACCGAAGCTTATTTGGGATTTTCATTCCCACCAAAGAGGGTAACACTCCACATTGTCGATGAATACAAGAGTTATTTGTAAGACCGGTTGCTGGAAAGAAAAGTTGCTGAGTAAAAAGAGGACACACACTGCATGTGCATGCAGTTGAGGCCAGTGTGGTTTTTGAAATGAAAGTGAAACAGTGTGAATGAGCGCTGCTTGGAATGAAGCTAAACCAAAGGACTTTTTCTCAGAATACTTGGAGCTCTGCCCAAACACTTCAGAGAAAGAATTCCCCCGTACTCTCGTTTATCTTAAATGCTGTTTGACAAACTTTCAGGCCTGATTGTCAGAGTCCTGCTGTGATAGTTCTTCTTTTGCTTGGTTCTTCACATCTGCAGTGAACCTCTGCTTTGGTGTGATCTCTTTAGTCAGTGGTCTACTTGTTTGATTATTCAGATTAGTGAGATCAGGTAGGAGAGATCACAGTTGTTCAAAATTTCCTTTTCACACATGACCTTTACAGATGTTCTTCACACCCGGTTCTTTGCCTCGCCACAGTTTTATCACCATCAAGTCTTCAGAGTTTCCTTGATGGCTTTTTCTAGCATAAAGGGTGAATTGTGGGATTTTTTAAAGCATCTTTATAAACTATGTCCAGTAATTGTTTTGGCACAGGTGGGACACAAGTAATTAACGTCTCAGTATCACCTGTAGGTTTAAGGTTGAGCTTTGCTTTAGCCGCATTGTAAACTAGAAGATGTGAAATTTTGAATGATAACCTCACACATTGTTGCATTACAGTTTTTTCTGTTAAAAGCATTTCAGTTTCAGTGTTCCAAACATTTTGTTCATAGTGCTGGACTTTAACCCTTTAACCCTTTAAGCCTGCCCATAGATGGGCTGGTTAGCAACTTAAAACAGAAACGAGGCATCTGAGCACAATGTGGAGCAAAGAGTTTGAATGCTTGAAGACACGGTATGCAAGCAGGAGCTCAAACACAGAGAGCGAGAGAAAGACTTAAACTGAAGGAAAGAAGAAGGTCTGAGTGGGTTATGGATGATGTGATGAGATCCATGATTGATTTGTGGTCAAGTTTCTAGTTACTGTTGATTATTATTACTTTTAGTTGGAGTAGGTGGAGTTAAATATCTTTTAATACCGGATACATGTTAATCCACCGTGGTTTTTGTAAAGATGGCTAAACTGGTGGCGAGTGGATGGCCCAACAAACGGGTGGTGGGACAGCAGCAGGAGCTCTGATAGGTTACAGTTTATAATATGTGCTCAGTATACATACAGCTCAGTATCTACTTTGGGAATTGAACTTCATTTCATTCATTAAATTCATTAGAAAATCACTTAATAAGTCATCAAATCTGAGGTGGAAAAATGATTACATTACTTTTACTTCCTTGTCCAAAAGATACAAAAACCACTAAAGCACGTGTTGGAAATTCTCATTTTATATATTTCATTTGTTTTGCCAAACCTGTGAGTGGACTGTTTGGTCACCAGTTCAGATCTGTGAGAGGCTGATTTTGCTGTCAGTGCAGCAGTGTGTTTGCAGCAGTGTATTTGCAGGCTACTTTACTGTAACCTGCACATTTTTACATGCTCGTCATCACTGCCAGTGTGTTGAAGGAAGAACAACATGTTAAACTGGCTCCACCACTGTTACCCCACTGCTGCGCTGCACTGTGCTGTGCCTACCTGCACTGCAGAGATCCAGAAAGACGCGTGATGAATTTGCACACCATGGAGCTAAATGTACACGGTTAGCAACATCAGCAAAGACTCAGCCTCTCCAGGGCCTGTTTGTCCCACATGACCACATGCTTCTTAACCTCACTGAGGTGTGGGATGGGCATCATATATAAGGTGTGGGAAATTACTAAAAATAGTCACTTGGCCTAAAAAGGGTTAACACAACCTTAAACCTGCCACTCCTGTTTCTGAGACTCTAAAGGGCACTCTCATTTTCGCTCTCTGTCAAAACTGAATAACATTCAGAAGTGTTCACTGATTCTTTGTCTATAAGAAGAAATGGCAAAGCAAGGAATTAAGCTTGTTGGTGACAAACTACGCTGCGCGATCTGTTTGGATCTACTGAAGGAGCCGGTGACGATTCCCTGCGGACACACCTACTGTATGAAGTGTATTAAAAGGCATTTTGATGAAGAGGATCAGAAGCACACCCACAGGTGCCCTCAGTGCAGAAAGACCTTCGTACCGAGGCCTGCTCTGGTGAAAAACACCACGTTGGCAGGTTTAGTGGAGGAGCTGAAGAAGACTGGACTCCATGTTGCTCTTGCTAATCACTGCAACAGTGGGCCTGAAGATGTAACCTGTGATTTTTGCATTGGAAAAAAGCTGAAAGCCATCAAGTCCTGTCTGCACTGTGTGGTCTCATACTGTGAGCAGCACCTTCAGCTTCATCATAACGTAACTGCATTTAAGAAACACAAACTGGCCGACCCATTCAGGACGCTTCAGAAGAACATCTGCCCTCGCCACAATGAGGTGATGAAGATCTTCTGCCGCACTGATCAGCAGTGTATCTGTTATCTGTGCTCCATGGATGGACACAAAGGTCATGACACAATCCCAGCTTCAGAAGAAAGGACTGAAAGGCAGAGAGAGCTCAAGTCATGTCGTGAAAAAATTCAGCAGAGAATCAAGAACAGGGAGGAAGCTGTGATGGTGTTTCTGCAGGAGGTGGACGCCATTAATCACTCTGCTTATAAAGCTGTGAGTGACAGCGAGAAGATACTTAAACAACTTTTCTTTCTCTTCAAGAAAAAAACTTCTGATATCCAGCAGCAGATCAGATCTCAGCAGGAAACTGAAGTGAATCGAGCCAAAGAGGTTCTGGAAAAACTGCAGCAAGAACTCGGTGAGCTGAAAAGTAAAGACGCTGAACTGGAACAGCTCTCTCACACAGAGGATCACAGCCAGTTTCTGCACATGTTCCCACTGATCTCAAATCTCAGGGACTCTGCAGAGGTACCTTCCCCTAGAATCCTCTCCCCTGCTGGACTTTGAGGACGTGGTGGCCGCCCTCTCAGAGCTAAAAGATAAACTGCAGAGCGTTCTTCAGGAAGGATGGCAAAAAGGTTCACGAAGAGTGGCGGGTGTAGACGTGCTGCTGCCACAACCAGAGCCCAAAACCAGAGCTGAATTCTTACAGTTTTCCACCCAGCTCACACTGGATCCACACACTGTGAACATGCGGCTGTTATTATCTGAAGAGAACAGGAGAGTGACATTTGTGAGTAAAAAGCAGGCATATCCTGGTCACCCTGAGAGGTTCATGAATAGGTCTCAGGTCCTGAGCAGACAAAGTCTGACTGGACGTCACTACTGGGAGGTGGAGTGGAGCGGGTTTGGTATTTATGTAGCAGTCGCATACAAAAGTATACGCAGAACAGGAGGTGAAAGTGAATTTGGAAACAATAATGAGTCTTGGGCCTTAGCATGTTCATACAAATATGAATTCACTCATGACAAATACTACACATCTATCTCAGGCTGTCCATCTCCCAGAATTGGAGTGTTCCTGGATCACAGAGCAGGAATTCTATCATTCTACAGCATCTCTGAAACCATGACTCTCTTCCACAGGGTGCAGACTGCTTTCACTCAGCCTTTATACGCCGGACTCAGGGCTTATCATTTCTTAGGTTCAGAGTCTTCTGCTGTGTTTTGCGCAGTTCAGCAGTCAGAAACTGCTGCAGAATGACCCGCTGATATTTGCTTTGGAGCTTTTTAATGATTAGTTTTTATTGCTGGCCTGGCGCTGTGTATGTGACGATGTTTTCTTTAAATGTTTTGTGGACGCTGCTTCCTGAAGAATCCGTGTATAATAAAAAATTTTCATCTTGTGGGCATCATGAAAAAAACAGGGACAGGGACAATAACATAGTTTTAGCTTAGTTTTATTTAACTGATTTAAACTCATTGGTTCACTCTGGAGTGGTTGTAACTTCATCATTATTATCACAATCAGATTCAGTGTTAATTACTTTAACATTTACCTTGTACAGTTGTCACATTATCCGTTTGATGAGTAAATGTATCGCTGCTTTCACTGCATGGACCTTCATGGAACTAAGAACTGTTTACTTAATTTCACTTTTAACTATGTAAATGATTCCAAAAGAGATTCTAATGTTATAATCATATGTTCATAATTGGTCAATAAATAAATCTTTATTTTAATACATTTAGCATTATATTAAATACAACAATAGATTTCTTTTTTTTTGTTGTTGCACAAGATGGCAGCGTAGTGGCTGAGTGCTCTTGTGGATGAATCTAAATTTGTTTGTGTTTTTGGTCGTATTCTTACTGTTGGACCTGGGCACACTGATTCTCCCGACAGACACTCATTTACCCTGGGACAACCCAACAACCAGATTCCAGTTGAGACTGCCCAAGCTCCGGGGTCCCCGTGGATAGTAGTGCCGTGCAATACTGCAAGATTTGACATCAATCCGATACCAAGTAAATACAGGGCCGGTGTCGCCAATACTGATACCGATACTGATACCGATACTTTTAAATAATTATGAAGAATTTTAATGAAGTTTAATTGTTTTGTGATTTTTACCTTTGGATCATTAATTAGTTAAAACCCAGGATAGAATTGGGCAAAGTTTATAGTTAATAGAAAATTTATCTTATTTATCAAAATAAAAGTTTTTGTTCTGAAACAAATGAACAGTAACAAAACCATTTTCCCCATCCATTGTGATGTCTGGATTTTTTTCTTAAATAAAGTGTACAAAATGATCACTGAAGAACAAATTTTAAAAAAAAATTTCAGGTAGAGTGTTCAGAAAGCATAACACAAAAATGTAATGACAATATCTCTTCATTCACTAATTTTCTGTATTTTTAAAAAATAAATAGGCTGTACAAAATTATCACTCCACAACGTTATAAAACATTTAAAGCAATTTCCTGTTTTTCCACAAGTAGAATAGGTTATGTTTCATGTGACAGTATAACGTTCAAACACTGCGGGGAGGGGAGGAGCAAAGTGTGCCTGCTCTGTGCTGTGACAGGAGTGGCACTTAAACAGAGAGCTCACATCTCTGATGAAACCACAGCACCGCATACAGGAGAGAAACTGAAGCTAGAGTATCGATCTCATTACACTGGTATCGATCAATATCAATACCAATGTTGGTATCGATATTATCGATATTTGAATTGATTCACCCACCACTAGTGGATAGCCATTCTGGGATACAGGTGGAGGAAGCGCCTCAGAGAGCGCAAGCAGAAGCGCGGCTGTCAGGCTGGTGTCTTTGCCCGGCTAAGGAGGATCCCCCACAGACCACCGCTCACCAGCCTCTTTGTCATCAATGTAAGGTCTCCCAAGAACAAAATGGCCGAGCTGAGACTTGTTTTATCATCATGGACACTTGCTCAGGATAGCTGTGTGATGATACTTTCTGAGACCAGGCTCCATCCAGGAGTGCTGGATGAGGCTATCGTGTTAGCGGGCCATGCGATCCCCTGCAGTGACAGAGAGAAAGACTCGGGTGAGACCCGTGGACTGTGCATTTAGACCAATAACAGCTGGTGCACAAATGCTGCTATTATGGAAAGATACTGCTCAGAGTCCTTCCCCTGCTGCACCTCAGACAGTCAGACTGTTTATCCCCTGCTTATAGGCCTATCATTAGAAAACACCAGTTTGCCATCAAAATCTGGCCAGCATCACAACAGCTCCAGGACTGCTTCAATTGTACCGACAGTAGCCTGTTTCAGGCTCAGGACCTAGAGGAGTATACATCAACAGTCCTCTTCTACATCAGGAGGTGTGGGGAGATTATCACTGTAAACAAATGCATCCATGTGTTTCCAAACAGAAAGCCATGGATGACACAGAATGTCCAGCAACAGGTCCAGTATGCCTGCAAGTGAAATAGAGCCACTGAGGTTGCCATAAAGTCAGCCCTCCACACAACCTTGACCCACCTGGAGTTGTGCACTCAGTCCTATTCTCTTCTCCTGCTACCCATATGACTGCATGCCTTTTCACCCCACAAATAGCATCATTAAGTTTGCAGAGGACACAACAGTGGTGGGACTGATCACCAACAATGATGAGTCAGCATGAGGTCTGCAAATTAATAGAGTGGTAAAGTCAACAATCTAACACTGAACATTAGGAAAACCAAGGAGCTCATCATAGACTTCAGACAGACTGTTGGCTTTTCCTCTTTATTTTGTTGGGGTTGCTGGAATGGGTCACACCTGCTTCACAAGGAAGCTGAGTTAGTTGTGCTTTATTGAGCCTTGAGAAATAAAATGACCAAATGTGAACTATAGCAAATGAAGTCTCTGCCTGCAATGATTAAAGCGTGGCCGCTCATGGTCATCTCTGCGTCACAGTATATGAGGGGAGGAGGTGGAGAGGGTTCCCAGTTTTATGAGTAAATACCCAGGGATCCACATTAGTGAGGACCTCAAGTGCACAGTTAATAGTACTGCACTGATCAAGAAAGCCCAGCAGAGACCGTATTTTCTCAGAACGCTGAGGAAGTTCAACCTGTCTGCCAGACTCCTTGAGGCCTTTGCTGTGGTGAAAGGTGTCCTAACGTACTGCATCACAGCATGGTATAGGAACTGTTCAGCAGTCCTCCAGAGGGTGGTCAACATGGTGCAGAAAGCCATCTGCCTACCACTCCCACCACTGGACTTCATTTACTGATCCTGTGTCCACAAAAGAGCTGGGAGGATTATTAAGGACTGCAGCCATCAATTTCACCACCTTTGTCAACTGCTACCCTCTGGGAGGTGCACAGAGCCCTGAAATTCTGCACCACCAGAATGAGCAACATTTTTCACCTCTTGACCATCCATTAACTGAATGAGACCCTCTCCACCCACAAACAGCACAATCGGCCTTAACACTCTAGAAATTGTTCTGATAGCACTTAAATTATTCATCTTTTCTTAGAGAAAGTTTCAAGAGATGGGATGCATCTTCAGTGATGTTCCTGGGTTCATCGGGGGTTTCGGTTCTTTCAACATTATAGCTCTCTTCCAGGTGACACAGCTGGGGTGATCAAGTCCCAGTGTGCCTCCTAGCAGCAGCAAGCCAAGGGTCTCCCCTCTTAAACCAAAGCCACCCTGCAGCCTTGGTAATGGAATGTATGGCTCCCCTTTTTGCTGCTCCCATCACACCCAGCAATTTTGCAACAAATGCATCCAGTAAGGGTTCCCATGTAAGACCTCCCATGCAACCATAAGCCTACCTCAGAGTGACGAACAAAGAACAACGATGCAGCATAAATGGAGATGAGAATACAGAACTGTTGGAATGCTACTGCACATGTAACCCCAGTGAAAGTGGTTACAGGACGAGCATGTTGGACCTATGGATTCTTCAACTCCAAACATCAAAACAACTCGTAGTTCAGTGTTCCAACATGCACAAAAAGCAACTTCTATTGCAACTAGCAGTTGACGAGGATGTCAGGTCATGGGGGAGATAACATCCTCCCCACATTCCTGAGATTGGGTAACAAACCCCAAGAATAACTGGTACGTTGAATGCCAGAGCAGCTGACCTGAAATATAAGATCACGGCTAAGCTGTAAACCTGGACCCTCCATGACTGGTTAGAAAGACTACATGAAGTACCCTCAGAAAGACTACGAAGGTAGCACTATACTGTAGGCATTCCCTACTGTGACCGTCACTGAAACCAACCAGCTGATCTATACCATGGCAACAGTGGTTCTTAAGATGCTGGGCTATAAGATAAGCAGCCACAAGGAGCAGTACCCTCCATGGAAAAGAAGACTAGAGGCTAAGATCAAGACAGGAAGTTAGCCAGCTATCAGAGCTGCAGAAAGGTGTGAAGAAGAAAGGGGTGCTTGAGAAGTACAACAAGCTGTCCATACCTGAAGCAAAGACTCACAGCCTTGGCAAACTGCTTGAAGAGGTATACCAGAGACAAAGAAGCCAGGAGAATAAACCAGTTGTTCTCCACTGAACCATCCAAGGTGTTCTCTCAGTGGCAGGGGGACAATATGAGAACACACCACCAATACTCAGTGGCTAGTGGATCTAGGAGCAGACCATAGCAACCTCCCTGAACAGGATCCACTAACCATCTAAGTGGCAGACATCCAAGAAAACATCTCACATATGAAAAGCTGGACAGCACCAGGCCCTGACATGATACACACATACCGGCTAAAGAAGTTGGCTGCACTTCATCAGCACCTGGCAGCATAAATGAACCAGCTGCTAATGGATAAAACACACCTGGAACGCCAGATAGTCCTGATCCCATCGGAATGCCATTTGAACTGCAGACGTGTAGATGGATGGTAACAAAGAGAGGGAAGGTCGTCAGGCCTGGCTCGTCTGCATCTCCTGACAAATATCCTAAATAATATGATTGTTTTTTTTAAAAAAAAAAAACTAAAACAAACACATACTAATAAAATCTAAACATATAAATCTATTCTCTGGACAGGTCGTCTGTTGCAGGGCTGACAGAGAGACATAGACAACCATTCATACTCACACCTATGGGCAATTTAGAATCTGCAGTTAACCTCACCCCACTAACTGCATGTCTTTGAAGTGTGGGAGGAACTTGGAGTACCCACAGAGAACCCACGCAGACATGGGGAGAACATGCAAACTCCACACATGAAAGTAAATAAAAACAAAAAAGTCAAAATTGAATAAAGTTAAAACTAATTAGAAATTATTATGAAGCTATAAGAACTCTGCTTCATGGCACTATGAACAGCACAGAAATTCTTATGACCTTTTCCTTGTTGAATGTGGACGCTGCAGAAGTAAAGTTTATAGTGTCTGTGACTCCTGTGATCCTCAGTCCAAGAACAAGAGACAACACAGTGCTTAAGAACAGGTGCAATCCCACATGGCTAAAAGAAATAACACAAGAGAACAGCTCAACACAACAGTATGTACCATAAGTTTTCATCATTTAAAGGAAGTCACTGTGAGACTTATTCCTTCAGTCAGCTCATTCATAATCCGAGGGGGCCCACTCAAAGATCACAAGACTGGGAATTAGACACGGGAGCAACATTTCCCAAATGAAATTCACAACCACAGTTTCATTTGTATGATCCCAGACAAATAACCTTAAAAATGAAGTTTAAGCTTCAACAAGGCAGATCACTGATAGATTTTTATTGGGGAAATTACTTTTAAATGTTGAGGATTGAACTGAGTGTTCTCGAGATGTCTAGTTTTTATCTCTTACACTGAGAACAGTGGGCAGAACCGCACGCTGCTTTGCTGACACCGTGTGGCTTCCTGGTTTTCTGCACCTTCCCTCTCATAGATCTTTTCATAAAGGGGTTAAATCATCAGCTGCTGCCAAGAAAGATATTCGAACATTTTATTTTAGTTTGAATCAAATTTTGCTTAATATTTTTGAAGTGAAAATCATCTCATCTGAGAGTGATAATGGCACAGCAAGCCGACTGGGTGAGAAAATACTCTTCAATCTGTTTGGATCTCCTGAAGGATTGAGTGACTATTCCCTGTGGACACAGCTACTGTATGAAGTGCATTAAAAGGCACTGGGATGAAGAGGATGAGAAGCAAATCCATCATGCTCACAGTTACTGGAGGAGATGAAGAAGTCTCCTGCTGCAGAAGCTGCTCCTCCTCATCACTGCTTTGCTGGACCTGGAGATGTGGCCTGTGATTTCTGCACTGAAAAAAACTAAAAGCCATCAAATGCCGTCTGCAGTGTCTGGTTTCTTACTGTGAGCAGCACCTCTGCCTCACTATGATGCAGCTCTCTGTGATCCACGGCTGAACTTAAAAGCCGGAGTGATGCAGTCTCAGCTGCAACAGGTTAAGTCCTAAAAGTAACTGAACTTGTGTTGGGAAAAAATTCTTCATATAATCAAGAACGGAGAGAAAGATGTGAAAATGCTCCAGCAGGAGGCGGAAGCCATCAATCAGACTGCTAATGAAGCTGTGAGGGACTCTGAGAACATCTTCAGTGAGCTGATCCTCCTCATCAAGAAGGAGATGATGCTCTGCTATCAAGCAGCAGATCAGATTCCAACAGGACACTGGAGTAAATCGAGCCAAAATGCTTCTGAAAGAGCTGGAGGAGGAACTGAAAAGAAAAGATACTGAGCTGGAGAAACTCTCTCACACTGAGGATCACATCCAGACTCCACTCCTTTTCCTGCTGCTCTCAAACCTCAGTGAATCTTCAGCAGTACCCTGCATGAAACCCCGCCCTCTACTGTAAATTGAGGATATGGCAGCTGCTGTATCAGAGTTGAAGGATAAACTACAAGGCGCTCTTTGTGAGGGATGGCAAAAAGTTTCACAGACAGGGAGAACTGTCAAGGTTTGGTGTGCAGCTGGTGAGGGATGGACCCAAAATACAGGACTCCAGATGGAATTTAGTTTGCTTTAGTTTTATTGCTGGAACAAATGAGAAGTCGAACTGGAGCGGGCCAGGAGCATGCATGCATGGACGGATGGATGGATGATACCCACCTGGAGGAAAACCAACCACACAACAAAGAGTAAAGGAAAACACAGACAATATATACACATGAGGTAACGAGAGGAAAGTGGAAGCATCCGGGTAGACCAGGTGAACAGACTTATACTAACGAGACAAAGGGACGCAATACTAAACACAACACACTCAGAACAAGAGACTGGCAAAATAAAACAGGAAGTGACCTCATGAAATATAAACAAGACAACACAGAAGGCTTGATAATAGTGATGGGCAAAACGAGGCTTTGTGAAACACTGAAGCGTTCGAAGCATTTGTGCCGGAATTGTATCGAAGCTTCGAAACAATCTGAAACCCAGCTGCACAGTGACACCTGCTGGCCAATGTGGTTATGTGCAGTGTCTTGCCAGCCCTGGAAAATATAAATAAAAGTTTGGATGTTTTTGGTTGACTTTTAGGCTTTCTTGGAGTTTGTGTCATCAGGTTTTCACACTGTTAAACAAAGCTAGAAGCTGGCGTAGCCTTTGGCTTTATTTTCTATTCATTTTAAAATAAATGCTAAAGAAAAACACAAAATCTTTTCCTTTAAAATAAAGGTTAAAATAAAGTTTCCATGGGCTCATTCTCTGGCCAGTCTCATCAGTCATTTTCACATCTTCACACTGACCCACACAAACACTGTTTGTGAAATATTTATACCAGAAACTGCAGTGGGGATCAAAAAGGAAGAAAAAAAAGACAACTCATTTGTTATGAGAATTGCTAAGAAATAGTTTGCCTGGATGTGGTTTTTCTTGATTTAGAAACAAATGTATGTATTCACAGCAGGAACCTCCTGCTGTACAGTGTGCGGGTCGCAGGTCGCAGCATCAGCGTTATGGACGGTTCAGGCCCGTCCAGTCAAGTCACTGTGACCCCTCAGCTCAATTCTACTGATACATTTCAACTATAAATCATACAAATTCATACAATATGGTAATGAAAAACTTAAATACCGATGTAAACAGTAAGTTATTGCGGTGCAATCTCAGTTTAATTATTTGGTTCATCGCTTCTGCAGCGATCGTGGTGACCAACATGACTGAGGAGGACACTGAGCGGAGGGTGGGTGCAGGTCAGACTGGGGGGAGTTCCTCTGATGTCTCTGAAAATAAACAGAGGTCATTCAGTGTGCAGAAACAAGTGGAGGATTGAGGGTTTTCAGCGCTCACAGTCAGCTGTCCCAGCATGTGAGTTTGTTGATCCACTTTTGCACCGAAAGAAATGTTTCTGCTGTTTGTAAATGGATCGCCTATATCGTTCTTCACAGTCCACAGGAACAATATAATAAGTTATATGTGCGTGTGTCTGCTTGGATTAAATAGGTAAAAAAAAAAAACATAATTCAGCAATTACAAGGCCCAGCTCAACAAAAAGAGAAAAAAAGGGGGGGAGAAAGACAGGTTCATAAATGAAAAAAAAGAAGAAGAAAAAACAAATGAAATCTGGCGCCTTGTCCGCCTGGAAACAGCAGGAATGAAACGCACCGAAGCCTCGCTTATCCACGGTCACGTGATGTAGGTGTTTTGAAGCAGGTTTCGGAGCAGTGTTTCGAAACACCTGCGCTTCGAAAGCTCGATACACTGTCGAAACTGCAGTGTCGAGCTTCCCATCCCTACTTGATAAAGGAGGCTGACATACAGAGGGAACCTAAACATGTGATAAACGGGGAAGACGAGCACAAAGGAATCAGGAACCAAATGCCAGCCAAAGATAACAAAAAACAGAATGACACCAAAATGATTCAACACGCCGGCCCCGGACCGTGACAACAACAAAATGATTACTTATTCTCAGGCCCTCGGTCCTCCAGAATTGGAGTGTATCTGGATCACAGAGGTATTCTGTCCTTTCACAGCATTTCTGACACCCTGACTCTGATTCACAGAGTCCAGACTCCTTACGTGCAGACTCCTCTGCGTGCTTGAGTGGGCTGAAGCCGCTGCAGAATGACCTGCTGATATGATTCGTGGTTTTGATTGGCTCATTTGTTTTTCTTGCTGTTGTAGTTTGGCATTGTACTTCAACTGTCCATCAAACGCACAGTGTGGGCAGAAAGATGCAGTTAGTTTCATGTGATCCCCTGCAGTCTTGTAAGCTGTCACTATTGGGATGTGAACTAAAATTTTCCATCTCTTGGAATCCCATATCACTTCCTTTAATCAAAGCCGGCATGTTCCTCCGATAGCTGTACATTATACAACAACGACGTCATTATCAGTGGAACACCTGAGTCACAGGTGAGACTTTCTCCTTGTCTGTTTCTGCACTTCACTCAGACTCAGAGTTATACCCGCAGAGCTGAGCTGATGCTGCAAACATGTGAAGGAAGTTTCTTTTCCATACAGAGTCGACAGGTAGATACAGAACTGGCAGAATTCATAATGACACCAGTAATAATAAAATGATGTCAATAATTCTAATAATTTGTGCAACCTCTGCCCCGGTGACCTTAAATTGGGCAAGGGGAAGAAGATGGATGACCAACTAACCAAAGGCAATTATAACTGAGACATATGAAGCCTGACGTTTCAGTTTCAGCTGAAAAACCTAAATGACGTGACGGGAAACATCGACGCTGCTGCAATTACAACTAACATGTTATTAAAAACTTTCGGGTATTCACAAAAAATTAAAGAACAAGCCGACACTTTTCATTCATACATTACTGAATAAAATACACATTTATTTATTGAGTGATTGACAGCATGTGATTCATAATATTTTTGTGAACATATTTACAAAGTTACAAATCCAACGTCCACAGAGGTCCATAAATGTCATGGCTGCAATATAAACATTCAACAAACAGATTAACCTGTACAAGAGGTGCATGCTCAAGTAATGTAAATGCAACTGAAGGCCATAAATGTTATTAATTGCAATACACCTGTTACAATTTATATGATTACATGCAAGAATATGCATTTGAATCAGCCGTTAAAACCCTGAAAGAGAAAAGCATTCATTCTGTGAGGGCTTCTGGCAGCTGCAGCTCACTAAACACAGCAGAGGAGTCTGCACCTAAGAAATTATAAGCTCTCAGTCCGGCATAGAGCGGCTCAGTGAACGTGGTCTGGACTCGGTGGATGAGAGTCATGGTGTCAGAGACGCCGTAGAAGGACAGAGTACCTGCCCTGTGATCCAGGTACACTCCTATCCTGGAGGACTGATGGCCTGATAACCATTCACATAATTTTTTATGAGTGAATTCAAATTGACCGGAAGAGCACCTTAATGCCCAAGACTTATCATTATTCCCAAATTCACTTTCATCTCCTGTTCTCATGATGCTTTTGTATGCGACTGCCACATAAATGCCAAACCCGCTCCACTCCACCTCCCAGTAGTGTCGTCCGGTCAGACGTTCACTGCTCAGGACCTGGGACCTCTTCATGAACCTCTCAGGGTGACCAGGATACGCCTGCTTTCTACTCACGTATTTCACTCTTCTTCTCTCTCCGGACATTAACAGATGCACGTTTACAGTGTGTGGATCCAGTGTGAGCTGCTTTGAAAACTGTAAGAATTCAGCTCTGCTTTTGGGCTCTGGATGTGGCAGCAGCACATCTACATCGGTCACTCTCTGTGAGACTTTTTTCCATCCCTTCTGGAGAATGCTCTGCAGTATATCCTTCATCTCCGACACAGCAGCTGCCACTTTGTTAAAGTAACACAGAGGACGGGGTGTGGGGCATCGTGACTCTGAAGATTCACTGAGATCTGAGAGCGATGGAAACATGTTCAGAAACTGGGTGTGATCCTCTGTGTGAGAGAGCTTCTCCAGTTCCACGTCTTTTCTTTTCAGTTGAGTGAGTTCCTCCTCCAGCTCTTCCACAAGCTCTTTGGCTCGATTCACTTCAGTTTCCTGCTGTGATATGATCTGCTGCTGGATATCAGAGCATCTCTTCTGGATGAGGAGGATCAGCTCACTGAAGATCTTCTCAGTGTGCCTCACAGCTTTCACAGCAGAGTGATTAATGGCGTCCACCTCCTGCTGAATCACACTCACAACTTTTTCTCTCTCCTGAATTCTCTTGTGAATTTTTTCACGACACGTGTTGAGCTCTCTCTGCCTTTCGGTCCTTTCTACTGAAGCTGGGACTGTGTGATGGCCTTTATGCTCATCCATGGAGCACAGATAACAGATACACTTCCGATCAGTGCGGCAGAAGATCTTCATCACCTCATTGTGGCGAAGGCAGATGATCTCCTGGAGGTTCTGGGACGGGTCGACCAGTTTGTGTTTCTTTAATGCAGCTACATTATGATGAGGCTGGAGGTGCTGCTCACAGTAAGAGACCACACAGTGCAGACAGGACTTGATGGCTTTCAGCTTCCTCCCAGTGCAGACGTCACAGGCCACATCTCCACGTCCAGCATAGCAGTGATCAGGAGGAGCAGCTTGGAGTCCAGTCTTCTTCAGCTCCTCCACCAGCTCTGCCAACATGGTGCTTTTTTTCAGGTCAGGCCTCGGTGTGAAGGTCTGTCTGCACTGAGGGCAGCTGTGGATGTGCTTCTTATCCTCTTCATCAAAGTGCCATTGAATACAGTTCATGCAGTAGCTGTGTCCACAGGGAATCGTCACCGGCTCCTTCAGCAGATCCAAACAGATCGCGCAGCAGAGTTTGTCGCCATCAATCTGAACTCCTTGCTGTGCCATTTCTCCTCTCAGACAGTGAACACTTTGGAATCAGTTTGTCAAAGAGGAAGGAAAATTCACCTTCAACCAGATCCTAAAAAGTTGATTGGTAGGTTTGAAAAAGTACCTCTGTATTCTTTTCAGTTCATGCATTCATCCAACTTCCTTAAAAGGTCAGAGTGATGCCTCGATGGCTGAAACAGATATGGACACCAGTGTCTCATCAAAATTACATTAGCTTAAAAAATGATCAGATTTTTACCAAGTCTTTTATTAAATAAAGAGAAACCAATAAACAAATGAGACAAACAAATTAAACCTAGTTTTTTAAAAATTTATTTTAGGGAAATTATGAAACATTACATATCTGTGAGTGTGCTTTGTAGCGTGACATTACAGGTGGTTGGTGCAGTTTGACATGTTGTGCAATCTTCAGCAACTGTGACGTTAACCCTGAAGTGACCAAGCTATTTTAGCAATTAAAATGAATACATTTATGACCTCATTATATTTTATACATGCTACTTTTTTCTTTTCTTTTTTTAAAGGGCTCTATTTATGTTTACAGACAATGTTTTCTGTGACAGGTTCATTTCAATCACTTTTATGCAACAAGGAAATGAAAACACAATTCCCAGAAGCACGTTACCTTTCATTACACAGCCTTGTCTTTTACTTCTTACAAAACAAAATTTCATTGTTTCAATGATGATAGAAATTTTTCATTTTAAACCTTCACTATCACTGAGTGATTGAGTGAATTATGTATTACAGTATGCTTGGGTACTTTGATCAGCAACAAATTATAATGTAATCACCAGAGTCAGGGTCCTTTAAAATGTGCACATTAGCCTCTTTGTAACTGTAACCAGTGCACCTCACTTCTCATTTCTCTGCCACTCGTAATTAATATGGCCACTGGAGAGCAGTAAAACATAAAGCTGTTAACAGAAACTACAGGAGGGGGTCCTCCTGGTCAACAATCATAGCAGAGACACGCCCAGTCTGCCTCTCCCTGGCCGTGCTCTGCAGCTCTTCTGGTTAAAACAGATCCTAGGCCAGCGATCGCATCAAGGCGACCCCTAGCTTCCCCTCTCCGATTAAGTGGACTAGATTTTGTGTGGGGACGCTGAGTCCCATGCCCACCAAAAGAGTTATTTATTCCACCATGGCTCCAGATTTCTGTTCAGGTCTTGGGCTCTGGTTGTGGCAATAACATTTTTACCTCAGTCACTACCTGTGAAACATTTTGCCATCCCTCACACAGAACACCCTGCAGTTCAGCTTTCATCTCTGATACAGCAGCCACCACAGCCCCGAAGTATGGCAGAGAATGAAGTTTGATGCTGGGTACCTTCAGAGAGTAACTGAGATTTGAGATCAGTGGGAACATGTGCAGAAACTGGCTGTGATCCTCTGTGTGAGAGAGCTGTTCCAGTTCAGCGTCTTTTCTTTTCAGCTCACCGAGTTCTTGCTGCAGTTTTTCCAGAACCTCTTTGGCTCGATTCACTTCAGTTTCCTGCTGAGATCTGATCTGCTGCTGGATATCAGAGTTTTTTTCTTGAAGAGAAAGAAAAGTTGTTTAAGTATCTTCTCGCTGTCACTCACAGCTTTATCAGCAGAGTGATTAATGGCGTCCACCTCCTGCAGAAACACCATCACATCTTCCTCTTTGTCCTTTATAATCATGACTGTCATAATCATCTTGTTTTTCTTTAATAATAAATCTCAGAGCCAACTGATATTTATTTCTATCTGATTTTGATTCTGTTTTCAATTTCACACTTGTGGATTTTGCCCCCCTGGTCGTCTTACTTCATTACTTCCACTTCAGGCTTTGTGTGCATTCATCACTTCTTTCATGCCACACTGAAAGATTTCTCACCCTGGGTTTTTGGCTCCTTCAGCATTTACATCACGTGTCAAACTCGAGGCCTGAAATAATTATATTCAGCCTGCGAGATAATTTCATACAGCTATTATTAATGGCCAGCGGGTAAATAGTGATCCCACCACTTAAAATACAAATCCCACAATGCACTGCAACAGCTGCAGTGTAGGCCAAGACCTGTGCACTAACCCATTTTCCCATGTTGTCAATGACACATTGATCAGTCACTGATCAGCGGATAAAACATCGGTCAGCACATTTTACAATGACATACCTGAGGAAGTCTGTCGGTCCATGGAAAGGAAAGGAAAAGCCTCAGCAGGGCTCCGGGATGAAAGGTGGCTGTGTGAGTCGGCCTTTCTCTGCGACATAGTGAAGCATCTCAATGCATTATAAACCTGCAGCTTCAGGGACGGGACCACGTGATCACACCTGTGATTGGCAAAAATAAAAAGGGACACGTCTCCACTGCTGTGTTTGCAGCTGCGCTTTTTGCTCATAACCTGGACACGCTGCACAGTTTACGCAGCATTTTTCCAACCGTAAAATGCAGAAATTCACATCACAGTTTTTACCTGGAAAAAAAAAAAAGGAAATTTACATCAGCTTGAAATATATTCTTTTTCCCCTCATGTTTTAATTTTATATTAAGGGAAAAAGAATATTTAAAAAAAAACAGGAGCCAGGAAAAGTTCACGTCCTGGAATACGATGCAATGATACTAACATCCTGCATCACTTTCAAATAATTATCCCCAAATTTTCTTATTTAATAGCTTCCTAAAAACACAGACATGAGTTACTCTTTGGTCCTCTTCTGTGCTTGTCTGGGCTTTGATGTCAGACTCAGATTATGTCTGCTATCACGCTTTTGTGTCTTTTGTTTGAAGAAGAAACCTCGTTCATGTTCCAAGGTAAGACCACAGAACATCTACCACTGGCAGAGAGAAGAAGTGTCTGATATCAAAAAAATTCTACCAACAGCTGGACGAAGAGTATGACCTGGAAGTTCCGAGGTTAAAATGGGACACGCCCCTATGGGTTGTTGAGAACAACAGAGCTAAGATCCTGTGGGATTTCCAGATACAGACGAACAAACTTGTGATGGCTAACCAAGCGGACATCGCAGTGGTGGACAAACAAAGCGTGAAGGCCATAGTGATAAACATTGCAATACAAAGTGACGGCGACATTAGGAAGAAGGAACAGGAGAAGCTCGATAAATACCGAGGGCTCACAGAAGAGCTAGAGAGGATGTGGAAGATGAAGGTAACAGTGGTCCCCGTGGTAATCGGACCACTCGGGGCAGTGACCCACGAACTGAGAGAATGGCTCCAGCAAATTCCAGGAACAACATCTGAGATCTCTGTCCAGAAGAGCGCAGTCCTGGGAACAGCTAATATACTGCGCAGGCCTCTGGTAGAGGACCTGAGCTTGGAGGGCAAAGACCGCCTTCCAGACTTTTAATTTATATATACACAGCATATGGCACAGGGTACAGATAGTAGACTATAATGAAGTCACGTGTGACTGCACGGCTGATTCCTCTCTTAAAAAGTATTTCAGCTTAACTTTAAATTGATCGCAGTCAGGATCCAGTTTGAGTTGTGTATGCAGAGAGAGGCACAAGTTGATCCCCAAGCAGAAATTGCTGTTTGTCCAAATGAACCTCTTCAAAAAGGGACCTTTTAGTTTCCACTAGACACTGTGCTACTGAACCCAAAGCTTTAAGAGGAACAAAAAGATCACAAATGGATTATATATGTATTTATAAATTATTTTAAGATAAGAAAACATCATACAATTACCAAAACTCTGGATATTTAAGAAGAACGGGACAATGGTAATATTGTATCAGCTTCTTATCCAAAAATTTAACGGTCTAATTCACATCCAGCACTTATGGACCTCTGTAGTCATGTATTTGATTTCCAGCAACAAGTAAAATTGTTCTGTTATGTTCTGTTTTGTTGAAAGTAAAAGATGATGAATTTTCAGGAAGCAGAAAACTGCACAAGGTACATGCCAAAGTAATCAAAATGAGTCAGATTGGATAGATGGAATCAATTACTCCTGCTGTAATAGCTGTGGTCTAAACCATTTTGTGGGGTGAAAATGGCATGAAAGAGCCACCATATGTTGGGGGTTCTTTGCATTTAAATTATTCAGGAAATGTAATTATGACACTAGTGTTTTGTATTTGCCTGACAAGCAAAACGACTATGCTACTGAGCCACTAAAAGCACAAATAAAAAAAAATAAAGAAAATGAAACAATGAAGCTCTTTTGTCATCCAAAAACAAAGAGAACAAAAATGGTTCTAAACAAACACACATTTCATTTACTTGATAGACATTTATTTATTGACTGGTTATCAGCTTGTGATATGTTCAGAAATCTTTCTGAAAATATTTATAGTTAAAGTTAAAAATAGAAGAAAATTATAATAGTTACATGAACTTTTCAACTCTTAAGTTTCTGGTCAGATTTCAGAGTTGAACAGGTTTTATGTCATTACATGTTCAGGTTAATAATTTTGTTACATTTATTAAAACATGAAAACATTTTCTCTGTATCCTCTTTAACATCCAAGAGTGCAACCAAACAAGGTTAATGTAGTTAATAAAAATGAAAAACAAATGATGTGTGCAAATAACAATTCATTGACTCATTCACCTTATTCAAGCTCACAAAGCACACCAGAGGAGTCTGAACCTAAGAAATGACTGGCTCTCAGTCCGGCATAGAGCGGCTCAGTGAATGTGGTCTGGACTCTGTGGACGAGAGTCATGGTGTCAGAGACACCGTAGAAGGATAAGATACCTGCCCTGTGATCCACGTACACCCCAATTTTGGAAGACGTGAGGTCTGAGAACCATTCCCGATTTTTGTCATGACTGAATAAAGAACTACTTCTCATACACTCTAAGGCCCAAGACTCATTATTGTTTCCAAATTCACTTTCGCCTCCTGTTCTGCGTATACTTTTGTATGCGACTGCTACATAAATACCTAACCCGCTCCACTCCACCTCCCAGTAGTGACGTCCAGTCAGACTTTGTCTGCTCAGGACCTGAGACCTGTTCATGAACCTCTCAGGGTGACCAGGATATGCCTGCTTTTTACTCACAAATGTCACTCTCCTGTTCTCTTCAGATAATAACAGCCGCATGTTCACAGTGTGTGGATCCAGTGTGAGCTGGGTGGAAAACTGTAAGAATTCAGCTCTGGTTTTGGGCTCTGGTTGTGGCAGCAGCACGTCTACACCCGTCACTGTCTGTGAAACATTTTTACATCCTTCCTGAAGAACGCTCTGCAGTTTATCTTTTAGCTCTGAGAGGGCGGCCACCACGTCCGCAAAGTACAACAGGGGAGAGGATTTAGGGGACGGTACCTCTGCAGATTCCCTGAGATTTGAGATCAGTGGGAACATGTACAGAAACTGGCTGTGATCCTCTGTGTGAGAGAGCTGTTCCAGTTCAGTGTCTTTTCTTTTCAGCTCACCGAGTTCTTGCTGCAGTTTTTCCAGAAACTCTTTGGCTCGATTCACTTCAGTTTCCTGCTGAGATCTGATCTGCTGCTGGATATCAGATGTTTGTTTCTCAATGAGGTGGAAAAGTTGTTTAAGTATCTTCTCTGCTGTCACTCACAGTTTTATCAGCAGAGTGATTAATGGCGTCCACCTCCTGCAGAAACACCATCACAGCTTCCTCCCTGTTCTTGATCCTCTGCTGAATTTTTTCTCGGCATGGGTTTAGCTCTCTCTGCCTTTCAGTCCTTTCTACTGAAGCTGGGACTGTGTCATGACCTTTGTGTTCATCCATGGAGCACAGATAACAGATACACTGCTGATCAGTGCGGCAGAAGATCTTAATCACCTCATTGTGGTGAGGGCAGATGTTCTTCTGATGGTTCTTTGACGGGTTGACCAGTTTGTGTTTCTTTAATGCATCTACGTTATGATGAGGCTGGAGGTGCTGCTCACAGTAAGAGACCACACAGTGCAGACAGGACTTGATGGCTTTCAGCTTCCTCCCAATGCAAACATCACAGGCCACATCTCCACGTCCAGCATAGCAGTGATCAGCAGGAGCAGCTTGGAGTCCACTCTTCTTCAGCTCTTCCACTAACTCTGCCAGCATGGTGTTTTTAACCAGAGCAGGCCTCGGTATGAAGGTCTGTCTGCACTGAGGGCAGCTGTGGCTGTACTTCTGATCCTCTTCATCCCAGTGCCCTTTAATACACTTCATACAGTAGTTGTGTCCACAGGGAATCGTCACCGGCTCCTTCAGTATATCCAAACAAATCGAACAGCAGAGTTTGTCACCAACAGTCTTAAGTCCTCGCTGTGCCATTTCTCCTCGTAGACAAAGTGTCAGTGAATGTTTCTGAATGTTATAGAGTTTTGACAGAGAGTGAAAGGAGGACCCTTTAGATTCTCAGAAACAGGAGTAGCAGGTTTGAATGAGGAAGTGTGTGTGTTAAGTCCATTCGTATCATTCCTGCCACAGTGACTGGAAAAGCTTGCGAAACCATCTTACAACAACAACAAAAGGAAGCTTTGCTTGATTTTTTTTTTTTTGGATTTTGTAATTACCTTCGTGTACCATAACAACACTTTTGAGAAATGTAATTCCAGCAAATAAACTTTCCTCCTCAAGGTAACCAAAAACCTCCTTTTAGTAATTATGCCATTAAATATGAATTGGCTTCAAAGTCACTGGTGAGTTTCTTTGTGTATCTGATATAAAGAATCTACTTGGCCTTTATAAGCAATTACTCACTGTGAACTGTGACATTACCTGCGTTGCAAACCTGTGGTTAAATTTTAGGTTGTATTTTGTTTTCTATTGATATGCTTCCAGACAATCGTTTGTTTTCTAAATCTGTATCTGGTTGGCCAGTCAGCCTTTTGAAAGACATCCCCGTGCATCTAAAATTAGTTGAGATGTTACTACAATGACTGAATTGTACCTCATTTTAACCACCAAATAATGTTTACCAGTGGACTCATCCCTGTGCTTGTCCTGTTGGACCTCAGTGCAGCTTTTGATACTGTTAACCATAACATTTTATTACAGAGATTAGAGCATGCCGTAAGTATTAAAGGTACTGCACTGCAGTGGTTTGAATCATATTTATCTAATAGACTCCAATTTGTTCATGTAAATGGGGAGTCGTCTTTACACACTAAGGTTAATTATGGAGTTCCACAGGGTTCTGTGCTAGGACCAATTTTATTTACACTATCCATGCATCACTTAGGCAGTATTATTAGAAAGCATTGCATACATTTTCATTATTATGCAGATGATACCCAGCTTTATCTATCGATGATGTGCATAATCTGGCTTCAATTAGTTAAACTGCAGGAATGTCTTAAAGACATAAAGGCCTGGATGACCTCTAATTTCCTGCTTCTAAATTCAGATAAAACTGAAATTATTGTACTGGGTCCTAAAAAATTTTAGAAACACCAGATTCTTACTCTAGATGGTGTTACCTTGGCCTCCAGCAACACTGTGAGAAATCTTGGAGTCATTTTTGACCAGGATATGTCCTTCAATGCACATATTAAACAGATATGTAGGATGGCTTTTTTACATCTGCGCAATATTTCTAAAATATCGTGTCTCACGGTGATGCTGAAAAGCTAATTCATGCATTTATTACTTATTGGCTGGATTATTGTATTTCACTATTATCAGGCTGTCCTAAAAGCTCCCTGAAAAGTCTTCAGCTGATCCAAAATGCTGCAGCTAGAGTACTGACAGGGACTAGAAAGAGAGAGCAGATTTCTCCCATATTGGCTTCTCTTCATTGGCTCCCTGTTAAATCTAGAATAGAATTTAAAATCCTTCTCCTCACTTACAAGGTCTTGAATAATCAGGCCCCATCTTATCTTAAAGACCTCATAGTACCATATCACCCCAATAGAGCACTTCACTATCAGACTGCAGGCTGGTAGTAGAATGGGAGGCCAGCTCCCAGCTTGGATTCGGGAGACAGACACCCTCTCTATTTCTAAGATTAGGCTTAAAACTTTCCTTTTTGATCAAGCTTATACTGTAGTCAGGGCTGGGTCAGGTGAACCCCCCCTCAGTTATGCTGGTATAGGCCTAGGCTGCTGGGGGTTTCCCATGATGCACTGAGTTATTCTCTGACTCCCTTCCACAGCATGTGTTGGAATATTTTTATCACCCCAATGCTGATTTTTAAAGTTATTATTCCTACTTCTGTTTATTTTCAACTAAACCACTTTTTATACTGAAATAAAATGCATACTGTGTGTCTAAAAGTGGTAGGAGGATTTGAGGCCTGTTGGAATTGCCAAAGATTCATGTTCAGGGCCCCAGAAGCTCTGCTACCCCTCCCTAGCGATATGCTCTGGCCAAGCAGGCCCTCTCATTCTCAAAGCATACTCGTCTTCTGCTGTAGCCCAGTGTTGAACCTCTTGCTCGTTCAAATTCATGCTTAGGGGTCTCAGCTCATAAAAATGTCCTTCTCGGGTTCACATGCGGGACACCAGTTATCCCGGTTGCCCATTTTTAGATTTATACTGGTGATAGGGATAAATCTGTCCAGTAGACCTAGCCTTAGGATATCTTGCCTATGTAGCATGTCCAAGGAGGTTGTTTCTGACAATTATTGTGATGAAATTTTCTTACTGTCTTGTTGATGAATTAAAAATGCTCTGGGATGTTTGTGCCTTTTTAGATAATGTGGGAAGATTAATGAAAGCCCCTAATGTATGCTTACAAATCGCTGACTCAGCACAAATTTTAGACAAAGAAAGGGGAAGAGTATAAATACCACACTTAGAAGAGGAGTAGGGGTAGAAGAGAATGTAGCGATAGTCTTTGTCCTTTTTTTCCAGTAACCGCCAAGGCATAACCTCCCGGGAGGGCTTTTTGCTGTTTGTTGCTTTTTGCTTTTTGTGTTTGTATACTTCTGAGTACTAGTAACTTCTTGCAACAGAGCTTGCTCATCGCCACGGATCATTTGGACAGTTTGATTTTATTTGGACTCGTACTTAATTTCAGCTTTCCTCAGTCGGAGAGAGGATTGACGAGCAAGCCGCGGCACGATCAACAGGTTCTTTCTTCCTCTGTGTGTGTGTGTGTGTGTGTGTGTGTGTGTGTGTGTGTGTGTGTACCTCAGTCTTAACTATGCTACTGTGGGTGTCTTGCTTTTTGACTATGCTGTGTGTGTAACTAAGATGACTAATAAACAGCCTGCACCAGAACCTGCTAAACCCTGTGACTTGTTGGTAACTATGGTTTTAATTGGGTTTTAATTCGCGTCCAAAAAGGAATATGGAGACCCCTAAAAATAGATCCAACACATGTCTTTTGTCCTGTCTCTCTCCCCTCAGCCCCAACCTGTCACAGCAGATGACTGCCCCTCCCTGACCCTGGTTCTGCCAGATGTTTTTTCCTGTTAAAAGGGAGGTTTTTCCTTCCCACTGTCTCCAAGTGCTTGCTCATAGGGGATTGTTTTGATTGTTGGGTTTTCTCTGTATTATTGTAGGGTCTACAATATAAAGCACCTTGAGGCGACTGTTTGTTGTGATTTGCAGCTGTTTAACTAAAATTGAACTGAACTGATTATCTGACAGACATCCACAAGAATGAAGTATAGATTACTAATATTAGAGTAATAAAATTAAAATGAGCACATGGAGAGAAACAACCATTCACACTCACATTCACACTTACAGTCAATTTAGATTCAACAGTTAACCCATCGTTCTGCATTTTCTTGGACTGTGGGGTGTCTTTTTGTTTTTACTTCAATTTTCTTTTGGTTTAGGATTACTATTGTTTTGTTGGTTTTTTTGTTTTGTTTTCTTTGTTTTTCCTCAAGTGTTTTTAAAGCCAATATGAAATGTTTTATTACAAAGAAAAAGAAGAACAGGGAATATGGAACAAAGTGTGAATGTAAAAACCTTGACTGTACGGGTACAGACTGTGTCCTGAATAGGCTGAGTCCACGGTGCTCCACGGTGTTCAAATTCAACTCAACTCAACTAAACTCAAATTTATTTCTAAAGCACTTTAAAAATCAATGCCATTGGTCAAAGTGCTGTACACAAGTAAGAACAAACAGGTTTAAAATACATATATAAAAAAGTAAAACCACAAAAGTAAAATCTCAGACTGAGTTAAAAGCCAAAGAGAAGAAAAGTGTTTTAAGAGAGCATTTAAAAGAGGAGAGTGAGTCAGCCTGCCTGATATGCAAAGGGAGATCATTCCACAGTTTTGGGGCAGCGACTGAAAAAGTACGGTCACCTCTCATCTTCCTCTTTGTCTTTGGGATAACCAACAGTGACAGATCAGGTCAGACAGATATGGTGGGGCAAGGCCATGAAGACATTTAAAAACAAATAAAAGAATTGTAAAATCAGTCCTAAATGAACTGGGAGCCAGTGAAGAGAGGCTAAAATCGGTGTAATATGTTCACATTTTTTGACACCAACTAAAAGTCTAGCAGCAGCATTTTGTACCATCTGTAGTCGGGTGAGAAGTGTCTGGTTCATCCCAACATGAAGTGCATTGCAATAGTCTAAGCGGGTAGTGATGAAAGCATGGATTAAAATCTCAAAATGGTGCCGTGAAAGAAATCGCTTCACCTTGGCCGGTTGTCTTAATTGATAAAAGCTGGACTTGACTACTGACTTAATTTGAGCATCAAGTTTAAGATTACTGTCCAGTTTTACACCCAGATTTATTGCTGTCAGTGTCAGATGTTGACTCATAGGACCCAGATCAAAATTAATTTTGGAGGTGTCACTAGGTCCAAACAACATGACCTCAGTCTTTTTATCATTCAGGTGCAAAAAATTTGTGGACTTAATATCTCCAACAATCTAAAAGATGGTTTGCAGATTATGCATTTTGCTGCTTCAGTGGCCCATAAATTTGACAATCATCAGCATAAAAGTGGAATGTAATGTCATGTTTCCTATTTCCATTGGAAATAGGTACAGAGAGAAAAGAAGAGGGCCAAGTATAGAGCCTTGAGGCACCCCACATGTAAGCCCCTTACATGTGGGGTGCCTGCACAAGATTCAGCAGCTCCAATACAGACGCAAAAACTTCTCTCTGAAAGGTAGGATCTGAACCAATCTAAAACAACACCCTTAATGCCCACGCAGTTTTCCAGTCGAAACAGGAGGATGTGATAGTACACTGTGTCGAAGGTCGCAGTTATATCCAACAGGTCCAAAGCAACACAGTGACCAGAGTCAGTGGATAAAAGAATGTCATTAAAAACCCGCAACAGTGCCGACTCAGTACTGTGACGGGATTTAAAACCAGACTGGAACACTTCCAGGGTGTCATGATTATTTAAAAATGAGCTCAGCTGGCAGTAGACAACTTTCTCTAAAATTTTAGAAAGAAAAGAAAATTTGGAGATCGACCTAAAATTGAAAAGTTTAGGAGGAGTCTAAACCAGGTTTATTAATAAGTGGGGACACCACTGCCTTCTTAAAGGTGGCAGGCACTGTACCATTTGCTAAGCTCCTGTTAATAATATTAAGTACATATGGTGTCAGCAAAGGTCATTGTGTGTCATGTTCTCAGTGCTGTGAACAAGTCTCTCTGGAGTGCAGTTAGGCACAGCACAGTGCAGCACAGCAGGGAAAGATGTTCTGTGTGGGGTAAAAGTGGTGGACCCAGTTAAACCTGTTGTTTATCCTTCAACATGCAAGGAGTGATGACAAGCATGTGCAGGCTACAGTAAAGCAGCCTGCAAACACACTGCTGCAGACTTAAAAGCACTGACATCAAAATCAGCCTCTCCCAGATCTGAGCTGTTGACCAATCGATCACTCACACAGGTTTGGCAAAACAAAGGAAGTTGAGCTCTCAAGGAACCTCAGTGAACTGCAGCCATCTTTCTCTTTCTCAAGCTCAGGCTCACATACAGTGTATTCAAGCATTCGGGCTCTCTGCTTCACATTGTGGTCAGATGCCTCATGTCTGCTTTAAACTATTAACCAACCCATGTAGGGATAGGGTTAAGGCACAAAGAAGAACATAATTGTTCTCCTCCTCTTTCCTCTCATTCTTCTTCTTTTTGCTCAGTAACTCTTTTTCACAAATAACTCTTGTATTCATCAACAATGTGGCGAGCTACCCTCTTTGATGGGAATTAAAATCCCACATAAGCCTCATTCAGCATTTTAAAAATGCACGCTGTGCAGCTGTGCAGCTCTCGCTTTTTCCAAACTGAAAATCTGTAATTTAGACCTTGATGTGGGCAGAAGAGAAGCAAAAGGAGAAAAAAATAACTTTAATCCACTTTTGGCTCCTCCTGAACTTTTTTGTAATGTCTGTGATTCGCCACCAGGTGTCGCCCTTGAATTTGGTTTACCTTGAGTCATTTCCTCCACTTGTTACTGTTCTTGCATGTGCTCAGACCCGTTTCATTTTTTAGTGGGTATACAGCATATACCAGTGTATCACACAAACTACACCATTGCTTCAGACCCTTTCCAGTCATCTGCATTTTGTTAGGTTTTTGCCTCATTCAGTATCCACACTGATGGAACATGCTTGTGATATCTTTGACTGCCCACCAGGTATCGCTGTTATTATTACTTTTTTTTTTTAAAGACCTGTTTCATTTTCCAGTTTTTGCACCAACTTTTAAGTGTCAAATGCATTTTTTTTTACTTGATCATGTACTGTTTTCATTCTAAGGAAAACACAAAGAGACCAGGTGCCATGTAATACACGTCCTGGATTATGATGAAATGGGACTCAATTCAATTCAGTTTCACGAATGCCAAATCAGTCGTCTCGAGATATTTAGGACATCCTGTACCAAATAATTTCAAATAATGTTAATGTTGTTTAATGTTATCCCTGCTAAATCAACACAAACACAGACATGATTTACTCTTCTATACTTTTATTTGAGGATAAAATAATGATCTCTCCTCGAATACAAAACAGCGTCTCCTCGCATGCGAAACAGTTCTGCAGTAAGTTTGTGCCAAAAGTCACGTGATATGCCAAAGTCACTTTCCCTCCTGGACAGAAGGGGGTGCTATTGAGACAACTGAAACACGCTGAGAGCAGTATTAACTTTGTAAATTTATGTGGAAAAAAAAATTCTTGGAAATTGTTGGATCAACCAGAGACACTGATGCTCGTCTTTACTGCACTATGCTTTGTGCATCAGGAACAGCAGCGCAGCAAACAGATTCAGGGATGCTGCATCTGCAAGTGTGTCATTCACTGTTTAGCGTGGTGTGGGCAGGTTCACGCAGAAGTGAAGCAATGTGATTCATTTTTGCATCAACCTGGGAGTGCATATAACCAAGGGTGGCAAATTCATATTAACCATTATGAATTATGAATCTAGTAATTACAGAAACAGGCACAGATATGATATGAAGCACCAAAGATGCTGCGAATGCAGCTAGATCACTGTAAAGAATTTTCAGCTATTTACTACACTGGATAAACAAACAATTTTAAACAAATTCACTGACTGATGAACAAACACGGATTCCAAAAGGCTGACATTTATCATATTTTTGTGAACACATTTTCATTTATAAATTGAAACAAAAACAATGACCGGGAAGTTGTCCATGATAAAAGGGGGAGAAGGGGAGCCTCTAAGTGTCAGAGGGGTTTTTAAGGGTATGGTGGGAAGGGAGAGGGGGCTTTGAAGGGCACGGTCCTCACAGGGTCCATCCAGATGAGGCGTTTGATCCGCAGATTGTGCCCCTGTATTGGGGGGTGAGGTGGGGGCAAGAAGGCGAGGGGATGATCTGCAGTGTCCCGGTTTTATATGCAGTGGCGGCCGACAGAAAATTTTTTTTTCCTTTGTATGAACTTGGAGGAAGTAGCTGGAAATGCAGAGAAAGGTGTTTCTGGGAGGTGAGCTATGGTATTTTGACATAACGATGTAAGGGCTGCAGCTCCATCTGGTGGCAGATAACATTTACTGGTGCATAACATCGAGGACAAACATTTACCAGCACTGGGTTAACTAAACCATTAAAAATTAAGCTAACCAACTAGTACGTCTGGTACCGACTAGTAACAGTAGCGACGATTAATCGTCTAGTTGAGTAATCACGCACATCCCTAATCTACACAGTGCCACCCTAAGCAAAATTTGATTTGGGTCCCCTCATACCACTTCATTGTTACCTGAGCTTAACCATTAGGCTTTTTAGGAAATATGTGATTTGTGGTGTTTGACCTGCTTCTGGACATATTGGACCCCCGAGTCACACTAACTGTCAGAATGCTCGAAG
>JAMQGT020014730.1:0-100594 GCA_024447675.2 Pterophyllum scalare | reverse complement strand
ACTGTAAACACAGATTACAGAATTCAGTGGCTCACAGAAACCAGCAACTCTAATTGTTAACGACTTATTGTGCTTTATAGAATGTATTATAATCATGCCATTATTGTTGTTAAAAGTTTTGACCAATAGAATAATAACTATAGGGGTATAAAATTGAGTTCACACCTGAACGGTGTGAAAAGGAGGGAGTTGTTAGGGATTATTTTTTACTCAGTGAATAAAGGACAAATGTTTAAAAGTAAACCCCAGAAAGTTAATTAATAAACAGTGATTCAACCAAATAATGAACAATTAAATAATACACTAGACAGAAAGCAACAGATAGATAATGCTAGACTAACTTCTCGGGTGTCAGTGCATCTTATCCTGGAGGATACGGCCACAAAACGTACAGTTAGAACATCACCAACGTCACCATGTTCTGATATTAATCTGGACAAGATTGCTAAATGACTAATTAAAAACATCAGGAAGATAATGTGCTTTATGACTCCACTGCTGCTGAGAGGAATCTGGGTCATGCAAAACCAGCTTGGACAAGTTTGAAGACAAGGCCAACTCACAGCGCCCAGAATGCTTACAGATAGATAAGAGGCAGTATGAAGATGTTATGGTGAGACAGGAGCACGGGCTCAGAGGGAGAGAATGCACATTCTTACTCTGGGTCCCCACATGTGCATGTGTGTCTCTTTCTGATTCTTCAATATATACATTTTTGCATGAGAACTAAAGTGTTTATGACTCATTCCTTCACAAGCAAAAAAACACGGATTTAACAGGCCCTTCCATGTTATGCTTTTGTGGCGTGGCTGTTCAGTTTCTCCAATGTAGAGGTTCGAGCACTCTTTGCAGCACTGCACAGCACATAAGGATGGAATTGCGTTTGGGAGTTTTGTCCTTGGAACCAGTTTTTGTATTAGAGTGTGGCTGGGATGTCATGCTTGGAGAAAATTCTCCTGCATTTCTCTGACAGACCTGCTACGTAAGAGATAATGTCGCTCCATTTGACATTCTCTTTCTCCCTAATTGGTGTCTGACTAACCTTCACTGATTTGATGAAGGCCCATTTGGAATAGCCACATGTCTTTTGAGGACCCTGTTCACATTTTGGACCGAGAACAAAGATGGAATTGAAAGAAGAATAAAAGAGGCCATCTATGTCCACAGTGAACGACCATCATTGAACAGAGGTGGTGGATTATGACACCAGCTGTCAGCTTCCTATAATACAGTCTAGAGATCCCTTCCAGGTGCCTCAAACCCCATTCACACCTTACTTCAGGTGACCTATTGAGGCCACCTGAAGTCACAAGGTCTCACAGGTGCCACAGTGGTTTCACAGGAAACCCTTTGTGGTAATGACCCACCACTTTTTTCACACCTTGGCTCATGTGATCAACCACCTCCATAGGGGACAACCCCCACTAGGGTTTAAATAAAGTCCAGTCACCTTTTTTCAAGGTCTTGAGAGCACCAGGAACGACACTTTGCCCATCAACAGTGGGCAGCAGGTGGCAGCTATCAGGAGTCAAAAAAGCATCCAATTTCACCAAATTACACTGTATATGCATATGGTCAATATGACAGCTATGAACAGGGCCACAACCATCTTTGGTTGATTGGTAGCATTGCAGATCGATGTATTCTTTGATCTTTTATTGATTACAAATTATATTTATACATTATATCATATAAATTTATGTAAATAATGTATTGTGGTCAAAATGACCACCTATGGGAGTTCTAGGTAGACACACTCATAACTCTCTTGTGTCTTGTAATTTAAAAAAAAATAACAATGTTAGAATAAAATATACACATATTTAGGAAAAGTCAGGGTCCTACAGTTACATGGGGTTAATAGTAAAAAAGATATTGCACTGCAAAAATTTAAAAAGGTCAAAATGACCACCTTAGGAGTTCTAGTGTTAAGCTGACCTGTGTATTGTCACAGTCAATGAAACTGGTCAGCTAGTCCGCAGCTCTTTGATTAGCTGATTAGTGTGGTTCAGAATAAATCATTATCATTGTGGGTAGTCTGCCGGCACTGCAGATGAGCCATTAATAGAATTAGAGTCACACATGCAGAGGCAATAACTCACAGCTTCACAGGATCACTGTTGTATCGATACAGGGGGATATGGTCCTGGTGTTTTCTAATTTGTGTCTGTGCTAATTAACTGAACAGAGGGCAAACATTTCAGTGTTGTTTTGCTTAATCGGGGGTATCACACAGCATTGAACTGTGGAAGAATTATACTTGAATAAGATTGATTTAGGTTTTGAAAATACGTGTAACAATCAGTATATTTGCTTCATTGATTTGTGGGCTCAGTTTTTAGAGCCAGTTTGTGCAAAATGTAACACAAAATTGCAAACAAATAGCATTCCAAGGATCTTGAAAACTTGCCACAGTTCTTCTGTACATTTAGGCTATCTGGGTGTCTTCTGTCTCTTCATATAATTTAAGACTGACTCCATGATGTTGAAATCAGGGATGCATGGGATGTATCTTTTGTCATTAATGATTACTCTCATGTTTAACCACTGGTTAACCATCCTGACCTGCACGGTGATATGCAGCAAAATAATTCATAACAGTATTTCTAACAAATACAGAAGCAGTATACCAAAATATCAACAGTATAACAGTACACACAGCTATAAGAGGATCAGCGATACATTGAAGGCCACAGGACTACTTACAGTACCAGATACTACAGGGAAGAAAAAATCAATATGCAACATAGATTTCAACATAGCTTCCTACCAAGCATGCATATAAGCATGCATGCCATGTAGGACCCGTTCAAACTATGATTTTGGTATTTTACACAATCCCCTATGGACATGGGATCTCTAATATCTCACTTTTTCCCAGATAAATTGTTCAGCTTGGATGTTTTCCCTTGCAAATCCATTTTAAAGTGAGGAATTCATTTGATGCATGAATATGACATGAATAGATATTAAGTGTCAAGCAGCTGGCATGAAAAATTGCTAGTGAGAAGCAGAAATGTATTGATCTATTCATTTTGAAATCTGTCTTGGAACCAAGCACTTACTGTAGGTGTAACTGGGGCAGGAAAACAGTAACTTCTTCCTTCCTCATTTCTCAAAACTTGTGTTAAAAACAAAGAAAAGACCTTCATTGCTTTGCTGCTGGACGCTTTTAAATCTAAAGGAATATGAACTGCCAGGAATCTTCAATATATCTGTGATAATGCTTATTAAGTCCAAAGGATCATGAAGACGTATTAAATCTAAAGACAAGAAAGTGCTCGTTTGATGGAATCATTATTTTTTTCATTAGGGTGCAATGAATACCATCTCCTACCCTCTCTGGCATCCCTAAGATAAATGAAAGTCAGAAAGCATCATAAGATTAAGCATAAAAAGCACTTCAGTCCTCTTTTGCTGTTCATGTCAACATGTTTTAGGCTTTTACAGTAATGAATGTGATGCAGAAAGGTCAGGGCAAAGGTTAGGTTACATGTATACTAAAAAGCAAGTATGCCTGGTGATGCAACGTGCTATGGCTTGTTTATCATATGCAAATTTATGATGTGAGGCTGAAGTGTTGAAGTAAAAAGCCATGCTTTGTCTATCTTTTTCTTTTTTTTTTTAGCTATTTCATCTTTTTAACTGTGTACTGATAACAAAAGACAAAGTTATCTGCTATACCTTATATAATATAATGCACAACATGACATGTGGTTAATCACAGTTAATTCATGTTTTAAAAGTTCGGGGGGGGGGGCTTTTCGCACAGGGCAATGTAGGTTTGGATAGCATTTTTTTTTTCCTTAATAAATAAAATCATTTAAAAACTGCATTTTGTATTTATGTTCCATCCCCCCACCCATTTTCTTCTGCTTATCTAGGGCTGGGTCGCATGGGCAGGAGCCTAAGCAGAGAGGCCCAGACCTCCTTCTCCCCAGCCACCTCCACCAGCTCATCCGAAGGGACCCCAAAGCATTTCCAGGCCAGCCGAGCGATATAATCTCTCCAGCATGTCCTGGGTCTTCCCCGGGGCCTCAGCTTCCAGTAGGACATGCCAGGAACACCTCACACAGGAGGCCTCCTAGTCAGATACCCAAACCACCTCAACTGGCTCCTTTTGATGTGGAGGAGCAGTGGCTCTACTTTGAGCTCCTCCAAAATGGCTGCACTCCTCACCCTATCTCTAAGGGAGAGGCCAGCCACCCTTCGGAGGAAGCTCATTTCTGCTGCTCGTATCCATGATCTCACTACCCAAAGCTCATGACCATAGGTGAGGGAAGGAATGTAAATCGACTGGTAAATCGACAGCTTCGCTTTCGTGCTCAGCTCCCTCTTCACCATGACAGACCTGTGCATTTATGTTATTTCTGTCTAATATTAAAATTCGTTTGATGATTAAGTGATTAAGTGTGACAAAAATGCAAAAAAATAAATCAGGAAGCAGGCAACTCCATTTTCACAGCACTGTATGTAGTGCTGGTGTAGAGAAGCAATATATGTATATATTTTTTTTAATTGTATCACTGAAATAACAAGTCTCTAACTTCCTGGTCACACAAATCAAACAGATTAAATATCAAAATAAAAGTCTAGCCAACCTGTTATTTCACTGACATTTTCAGTGACTTGAACAAAATTGAAAGCAAACCATTATCATTACTTTTGTGTTGGACTCACACAGAATACGGAACTATGCAATATGCAGTTTTTTTAATCTATTTGAAATGCAGTGAGCTCATCCATATTTCTGTAACTGTTTACAGTACTTCTTCTTCCAGTATTCATGTCCCATCATTTAGCATCGCTGGGACTGACCTGCAGGATTAAAGCAACGGCTAAGAAGCGTTCATGGATTCAAGCTCTTTTTTTTTCAGAATCAGAAGAATTCATTGTCATTATATGTCAAACATATCCAAGAAAAGACAAACAAATCAAACAGGGGAGATAAGTGTCTGCGGCCTTGCAGCCACCAAAGGCGCTGCCGTTTTAAAAGAAGAAGGAAACATAGCAAACACAATGGGGTAAGTGAGGAGAAAAAAGCATCTCATACTCATACTTCGCTAACTCTTAATTGGTGGGGACAGCAAAATGTCAAAAAAATAACTTAAAGGGTCAAATTGTCTTATATTTTTGACATCAAATTGCGGACTGGAAGTAGGGGGCAGCGACCCGTGGGCCGGGAGTTTGAGACCGCTGCTCTAAAGCATAGCGAAGCAGCAAGCAGGGGAGAGAAAAAAACAGGCGTCCATCTCCATGGAGAGCAAGAAGAGAAGAGGCTCTTCAGACAGGATGGGTGAAGTTTTATTTCACTCAGAGGTTCTTTAAAGGTGCTTTTTCATACATAAAGTAGATCTGCATAATGTATTATAGGGCTTCAATCAAAAATGTTGCAGTAGAGTGGAAAAAGAATGCCACATTGCTTTTAAGTGTGTAGATTCAGAGTAAGCCACAATATAGGACAAAAAGTGATAAATTTATTAGCTTCATGTACTTTGGAGCAGTCTAAATTTTAATACATTTCCTTGGCTGGTGATTCATATGAGACCTTAATGTGTAATATGTCATCTTTTAAAAGAAATCTATTTATACTTAATGAATCATTCCTTACATTTAACAAGACCTTCTCAGACATATAATATCAACTGAAGTCAAACAAATTTGTGTCCTAAAACCTCAATAATTTACCACCTGAAAACTGATCTGCAGCTCAGTTAAAGAGCCCCACCCACCATCTTTCTCATATGAAATAAGTGCAGAATATCTGTCAATTTCGCTCTCTGCTCTTCTTCGTCACCTTCCATCTCTGTCTGTGCTGCCATGTCTCGTCCTTGTTAAGATTCCTAACAGGCACCCGGGAGGCGTCAGGAAACGACGAGTCACTAAACGAACAGACAGATTGTTAATTTCCCTCCTCTAGGCACAGACTGTGCAGGGTTGAAGTCCAATCCTGTTTGGAGACAGAGCAAAATACTGTCACTTTTATTAGCTTCTTGACCGCATCAATCTGTCTCTCTGTTTATGCCCTTTCTTTCCATCCTTGACTTCTTTCTTCCCGCTGACATATTTCCACTCCATCTATCCCTCTTCTCTTTCACTGTTCTTCAGTCTCTGCCTCCCTACTGGGCAAAGTAAGCTAAAAATAAAAACTGGCACATTGTATATTAATAATATATTAAATATGAATTAGATAGGAGGGATGAGTCAAGCTGGAAGATTTATTTTTATGAAGCTGAAGAAATAGCTGAGTAAGAGTTTTTGAAAGCAGACTTAACCGATCGAGCAGTAAAACCAGATTTCAGATCAGGTTTCTGGAGAACAAGTAGATATTGCTTAACCAAACCAGTCAAACCATTCCAGCACGACAAACCAATGGGGAAGATGAAGGACTTGCCCTCATCCACCTTTATCCTGCTTCAAGACAACAACTCTAAAACTACAAATGGAAGTACAATTTTTTTTTCCCCCCCTCGATTATTAACACACTTTTGGAGGGCAGTGTGCATCTGCTGCAGTGTGGCATGCATTAACAAGAGGCTCCAGCTCCATCAGCAACAGATGGCTTGGGGGCTTTGTGTTTAGCCTCTGGTGTTTACATTGTTAAACAGTGGAGAAAAATATCTCAAAAACATATGGTTTACTCGACAACCTGCACGTGGACTCAGTGGACTGTAAGATAATGTTTTAGTAGACGATGCAAAGACAATAGATGATGGGAGTTGCATATATAACAAAATGTGCAACAAATTGTTGCATATTAAACTTTTTTTCTCAGTCTAAAAAAGGAAACTCACTTTATTGCCCAAGAATTATTGCATTTTTAATTTTAATTTTGTTTTCCCACAATAGTTAATATTAGTATGTCAATATTGTTTTTATTACAACAAAAAATGTCTGTAGCTATTTGTATCCAGCCACATATTCCCATCTGACAAGGATTTGTCCATTCAAAGGGCATGTTTTGAGACATTTTTAACCACTTACTACTACTACTACCACTACCAATAATAATAATAATAATAAAACTTCAGTGTGTAGACTTTTTAATTATTGCTGTTTATTTATTTGTATACCTTTTATATCTATTTGCATATACTTCCCTGGAAGCAGGTCAATATTTTTTTATTTAGCTTATTCTTTTTGGTTGCATTTCTGTATTCCTTCTGACACGGTCCCATAGCTATACTGCTACGTAGACTGCTACCACCATAATATGCTGTAGCAATGGAATTAAGCAGGCAATCAGATGTGCTAATATCTGGTCTGTAATATCTGAGCAGAGAGTCTCTTTCCCCTCACACTGTCAGTGTTCCTTCTGGTTTGGTAAACATCAAGCAGGCTGCTTTTTTAAAATTTTGGATGGCTAGACACTTAAAGGCCAGATTGATGAAATGCTGCTGAGTTCCCATCTCTGCTGAGGACCTCTGAAAACCTCTTGGAGTGACTGTTGGGTTCTTGGTCAGGTCCTTCACAAAGGCCTTTTTTTTTTTGTTCTCAGTTACTCAGTGCAGCTAACTTTAGGAAGTGTCCTGGTGGTTCCAAACCTATTCAACTTCACAATTACTGAGGCTACTGTGTCCTGGGAAAATTCTTCAAAAATCATTTATTTATGCCACAGTCACCACACTTTTACCTCTGACTTCTGCAAACAGTGAAAGAGCATTTTTCTTTTGGCATCCACTGTGAAAGTGAGACCTTATGCACAAAGATGTGTCTCATCAGACACATTAATAACTATGTAAACATCTTTTATATGAACACTATTTAATATATTTATATTTATATGACAGGCGACATGTCCAGGGTACAACTATCTGTCACAGCCCTAAAACCAACCATTCGTGCTCAAGCAACAGATTTATTACAACTAATTATACAACAACTCCCACTGTATAAGAACATTTGTTGAATAAACAGGTCAGGTTAATGTTATCCTTCTTTACTGCCTATAAGAGAAATATCTATAATGGTTATACTGAATATTTAGAAAACTCATTTAGCCTGATAAACATGATTGCACCTTTCTATCTGCTGTTCCTGTTTTATAGTTGTTGCTGCTCTGTAGGTTATAAAGAGGAAATGCGATATAAATCATCCTTGCCTGATGCATCTAGAGATCACAGTGATTGTGATGTGGCCAGCAAATTAGAAGCCCCCTGTTGACCACCACATGGCACTGGTGATGCTAGCTCATTTCGGTTGAGAAGTGACAGTGATTGATGCTCAGGTGTCATGCAGCAAATTGTCCATTTCCACTCACACAGTGATATGCATAAATGCTTGCATGCACCAGTACACACACAGAGTAAATGCCCACCCGCTTACTTACTCAGCCGCACAAACACCTTATTTATCATGCTTACACACACACACACACACACACACACCCCACAGATCCTGAACTAAATGAAAAACACTGTGGCAGATTCCTACTCTATATACTGCTTCCCATCAGTCACAATGCTACAAGTGTAAAAAATGGTTATCATCTAAGGCCACACTAGGATATACACATACCCTCCCTGATAAACTAGTCATAAAATGCTTCACTGTTAGTTTATTCTGATTAGGAATAATTGTTTTTTGATATTCCCCAAAATGGGCAAGGAGGAAACAAAAAACAAAAGCGTGGAGCAAATCAGACTAAGAAATAAATCAAGATTTTACTAAAAGGTTAACCGGTAATACTTCACCTGTAATTACAGGGCACTTATGGCCTTAAATTTACTTACAGGGTGCATCCTTGTAAAATACATGTAATTACATGCATTTTACAGGGTACTTACAGCCTTAAAGGGGGCCTGACTTAAAGAGATGGCTAGGCTGCTATGTCCATGAAACAACCGAAAACGTAGAAAGATGTCAGCAAACCTAGACTCTGGTTTAAAAAATATAAATAAAATAATATTTAATTAAATTAAAATAAATTAAAATAAAAACATTCCTCAGGCAGTTGGAGAACACAACTACTTCTTGACAGCTCGGTACTCGGTACACACAACTAATCACATCACACCACTGAAGCTGAGTAAGTCTGGCCCACTGACAGAGAGAAGCTTTTCTCCCCGGCTTTTATACTGCAGGCTTGATTGATTGCTGAGAGGAGCCAGCTGTGCACTGGCTCTGCAGGAGAAAGGGGTTGGCACTGGAGTACAGGGAGAGGAAAACAGGACACACCCACACAACACACAGTGGGCCTCCTGGGTCTGTAACGCCGTCACTCTACAGATTTACACTGTCTGGGTCTTAAATCTTTTTAATCTTTATTAAATAGTCTGACTTGCCATATTCTAGAGTTTACTGCTTTATTTTTTTGGTAACACTTGCTCTCGGTTACAACTTGTGCTCGCTATGTAAATATTGACATATTCATCGTCTGTCTCAGTTTGTGCTGGAGTAGATTTGGTTACAGTCGGGTACTCATTGAAAGGTGTTAGTGTGAAGGGCCCACAGCAAATTTTTGCCAGTTATATGTGGCCATGTATATGATTAATCATGATATCTTTTTTTAAATAAATTTCTCAGGTGCTTTTAATATAACCACATCATATTAAACCTTAACTATTCATTTGAAGAATGTGACTTTTTTCAGTTTTCAAAGACTTTAAGTAAAATGTTGCCATTTTCCTCATCCTATTCAATCAATAGTTAGTGAGGGACTTTCTCATTTCAGTATAGCTTGAAATCCAGCTATACTGACAGTTTGCTGTTTGGGGTTCTTTGAATGCATGTCAGTTGTGATGTTTTCCTTAGTAGATCAAAGTGCCTTTGATTCAAATCTCTTATAAAATCACACAGGTCAATGAGATTTAGACGAACTGGCCTTTCTCATCTCCTTATCTCATCTGCTGTTTTGTGTTTGATTTGCCCCCTATGCCTGCCTGCTCAATTCTTTTTTCTTATCACCTTTAAATAATCCAGGGACCTGTTAATATCACCCGGCAGAGCGAAAATACCAGGGCTTATGCGGGGAGCAATAGCAGCTTTAGATTGAGGAGTCCACTTCAGCACTAATCCAGTCACAAGGGATGGAAGGAGAGAGTGAGACTTAATTTACACCTAGTATGAAAATGTGATCTCAGTCAAGATATGCACTTCTGTCTGCACTGTAGCTGCAACTCAGTTTTTTACTTTCAAAATTAGAATTCTTTTCTTTTGTCTTCTAAATGAAAAAGTGTATGTACATATACATATACCTATATATATATATATATATATATATATATATATATATATATATATATATATATATATATATATATATATATACACACTTTAGCTGTTGAGGCTTTGTCCTTTTGGGCTTTATTTGAATCTTTTTCATGATCGTGATTCTCATTGCAGGTCCTGGACAGCACAACTGCATGTGTGGAAAAAAATTTCCATAAATTTGCTCTTAAATTATTCTCAATAAGTACTCAAGGTCACAAGTATGACAAAAAGTAGAAATTAGTGAAATTACTAGATCTGTGTAAACCCTTCCTCCTCTCTGAGGCTAGATGTGAATGTAACCCACATAAGCCACTGCAAACACAACACACCTGAATCTTTCAAGCTTAACTTACATTTTGGGTCATGGTGGGCATCTATTTTTGACAAGGAAGTAGTAAAAAGATCATATCTCTGTTCGTGCTGCACTCGATCTCACCTGTCTTAAAGGCAAACATTGTGCGTTAATATAAGATAGTTGAAAACTATTAAGCACTTTTATACAAAAGAACTGAAAATCATTTTGTTGATTCATTGCTACCTAAAACCACTGCATAGTTTCAGGTAGTAACAAAGATGAGTTGACGACAAGTAGAAAGGTGAAAGGGAATAAAACTGGCAAATACAAGAAACCATGTGCATGATGATGACAACTACACCAGCAGTATCATTTTTAAACTGTGTGGATGATACTTGTGCTTGTCCTTAAAAAATCTCTACCTCTGATGGTGTTTCTCCCTTAGGTGATGGCATATTTCAAATGCAAAAATATCATATTCGACTGACTCACTCGGCTTCTGTCTGAGATCCAGTCTCCTCTTCAAGTTTCCCAGATTGCATCTATGGACTCTACAGAAAAAGTGGACTTAGCATCCTGGACTGAAGAGTGAAGCCAGTGCCAAAGTCTTCAAGGTCTAAAACCTCCATTTAAAAAAAATGAAAATAAAATAATAATAATGATGGTCAGTAGTGGGTGACTATGCTGGTTCCAAAAAGAAGTCTGGATTTACAGAAGATTGGGGAAACGATACTAGTGCACACTTGATCAATTAACTCAGCAAATATCTTCCTGGTACGCTGTGGTGTGTTATTTTTGAGTGTGTGTCCTTGTGATTGAGAAGTCAGTATTATATGAGTATGTCTCTTGCCCTTCCAGTCAGTTCCACCCCTCGCTCATCATATCCAAAACACCAAAATGGAGATGGCCAAAATGCTCACCTTGAGGTTTAGAGAGATGACTTCATTAACTAGTGGCTGCATCTGTCCTTTAAATGCAGCTGATCATCACATCACATCCCCAAGAGATTGTTGTGTTTGCATGTTCCTTTCCCTTACCTGGCTGCAGGTAAATATTACATAACGCATTATAATAGCAGGTATAAACAGAGTACAACATGTGCACTGGCTTCTCTTTAATATGCTGTTTTATTATTATATTTTATTTTTATTTTTCATTTTCTTTGTGCCTTCTCCTCCAAAATGAGACTGCCTCCAAATATATTTTCCTATTTCCATCCTTCACAGTGTTAAGAAAAAACAGAAACATTGTACGGATTCCAGCACAGCGCGGTGAGTGGGATCAGCACATTGCCAGACAGATGGAGGACCTTGTCAGTTGTGGTCAGTGGACTGGAATACTGGAACTGTCTTTTTCTCTTCATTTGTTCCTTGTTACCTTGTGCTTAGAAGCATGATAGTGTATATGCAGTGATGCTGCTTTCACAAAAAAATATTAAGTTTCTTTTTTTTTTACTTTATTAACTTAGAACACATTAGTCTCTCAAGTCTTTTGTTATCTCTTCTTTCCTGTTTGTCAGTGAAGCACACAATGAACTTGTCTCTTACTTGCAGTTTGTCAATACAGGACCAAGGCTGTACAAACTAGTAAACTGATATGGGATATGCATATGGCATCATTCTGTCCCCCCAGCTTTACTTTAAGTTATCCTTAGGCAGTCGTCTCTGGTAATTTGACTAATGTGACTTTTTAACTGAATCTGAGAAATGTTTTTACCTTTGGGACCATTAGCAACGCAAACATCTCTAAAATATTTACTTTATAGAAACATTTGTACTACTTTTTGTTACATTACATTAATAATTTATGGCTTTGGGGTTTTTTGGTTCACCACCATTTTAAATCTTACACAGTCTGTTGTGACAAAAATCAAATCTAACTAATTAAAAAAAATGATTTTCTTGTTGAAAAAGTTTTCAGTGCAGATTTCAAACTAAGACATGACAAAGGGCAAAGACATAATGAATCTTTCAGTTTCCTCAAATGAAAGTTAGCTACTAATTTTCTTCAGTTATAAATGAGCTATACCACTGTTTAAGAATATGTCTCCCCCGTAACTCCAGTTTCTACCAGTATAAAAATCTGACCTATTAATTTCAGAATAATAATTGTATCTTAGGGGCACAATTTGGTTTTTGAACCAATTAAAGGTTAATGCCTAATTAATTTGAAGAAACCATTTAAGTTATATCCAGGTGTGAATTTGAGGGTACTGATTAATTAATTAAGTACTAATTAATCAAAGAAAAATGCTTAGGTGCTAAAATCTAAACTACAGATGAATTCATATCTGAATAAATATGTAAAACTTAAATAAATTCAGTTTTGTTAACAGATGTGTTTTCGGAGTGAAAATGGCAGGTGATATTTTGTCTCTGTGTTGGGCACTTCATCATAGTCTGCCCTAAATATAGAAGCTCTATAATGATGGTGTGGTTTTAGGTTCTGCAGCACACAGCTTCTTCTGTTGTATTGATTTTTGTTTTGCTGAGTTTTCCAACTCAGTTTAGGGCTTTTGTGTTGTAGAGCTCGTGAGTCATCACACAGGAGAAAGACATACGAGAATTACCAATTACATACACTGTTATTGCTTCTTTTGTTTGTAACAGCAACACAATTGTCTTCGAAGGGAACAGGGTCCAGTAAATATAGCCCAACAGTTATAGGCAGTAAGAATTAGAAACTGACATGAGTTTAAGGGCTCACGAGTTGCAGCAGGAGCTTCATACAGTCTAAAGTCTGCAGTTTCTGCTCTGGTACAGCCAAAAGTCACTTCTCCAGTCTGCAGAGAGAAAACATTTGAGGTTTGGGCGACTGCATCTTGTATCTCAAAGGACACAATGACAGGATGATGAAGGGGTTTATCATGTGTGTGTTTATCCTACACAGCCCAGGTCACAAGAGACTTTGTTGGTACAAAGTCTTGAACTACAAGCATGAAAAGCCAGTTCTAATATTTACTCAACTCAGCACTTGCCAATAACTTAAGTTAAAAATTGAAATCAAACCAACAGCCCAAGCTTGTACATGGTTTGTGTGTGTACTATATATACACTATGCGCACAGAAAAGATGCTGTCATTTGCATGCAGTTATCTATCAACTTAAACTATTCATTAGGAACAATAAGGAAATTTTGACAAAGGACCACCATATTATCATATACTCTAATTATTTTTAATGATATATTGCAGTGAATTGGGGCTATTCACATATTTAAAAAACAAATATTGATTTGGATGAGGTGACATTTGTTTATAAGTTACTATTGCACCTCTTCATAAACAATTATATCATATATAAGCTTGTCTCGGAGGGTCTCAGTTTTTTCAATACAGTTTTATTAATACAGCACCAAATCATAACAAAAAGTTGTCTCAAGGCACTTTATATTGTAAAGTAAAGACCCTACAATAATTACACAAAAAACCCAACAATCAAAACGACCCCCTATGAGCACGCATTTGGCGACAGTAGGAAGGAAAAACTTCCTTTTAACAGGAAGAAACCTCTGGCAGAACCAGGCTCAGGGAGGGGCAGTCATCTGCCACAACTGGTTGGGGCTGAGGGGAGAGAGACAGGATAAAAGACACGCTGTGGAAGAGAGCCAGAGATTAATAATAACTAATAATTAAATGCAAAGTGGGGTATAAACAGAGTAAAAGGAGGTGAATAAGAGGAAAAACTCAGTGCATCATGGGAACCCCCTAGCAGCATAGGATAATTGCAGCATAATTACAGGATGGTTCATGGTCAATAACTATAAGCTTTACTATAAAGGAAAGTTTTAACCCTAATAGAGAGGGTGTCTGTCTCCTGAATCCAAGCTGGGAGCTGGTTCAACAGAAGAGGGGCCTGAAAGCTGAACACTCTGCCTCCCATTCTACTCTTAAGTATCCTAGGAACCACAAGTAAGCCAGCAGTCTGAGAGCGAAGTGCTCTATTGGGGTGATATGGGACAATGAGGTCTTTAAGATAAGCTGGGGACTGCTTATTCAAGACCTTGTATGTGAGGAGAAGGATTTTAAATTCTATTTTAGATTTAACAGGGAGCCAATGCAGAGAAGCCAGTATGGGAGAAATATGCTCTCTCTTTCTAGTCCCTGTCAGTACTCTAGCTAATTGCCTTTTTCTAGCCAATCTATTACTCTACACTTTTAAAACACACCACCTGTAATCTACAAGAAAAGCTACATTTTTTTTCCCTTGCCAACAAGCACGACATGCTTCTCTTACACATTAGATTGCAACAATAATGCACTTGTCTTGATCTGGCATAGCACCAGTACAAGAGTGGATAACTCCAGTCATTTAACAGCGGTAAATTTGGCCAAGTCCAAGTCTTACTTTAAATTACTGGTGGTCTGGATTAAAAAAAAAAAATCTTGGAAATTTTGCTAGATAATTACCCATTTTAGTATACCCATTTTGATGTGATTGCATGACATCGTTTTTGGAGATTAGTCAGACTTGGCAGGTTTGGACTCTATATTTTTCTTCATTGTTCTGGCCATTGGAAAAGTACTGAAAGACTTGACAAACTGAAGACATTTATCTGATGACCTTGAGTCAAAATTCTTTACTCTGTGTTGCAAAAGTGGTTACAAGCTGTGAAATAGCTTCACTAACTGGCATATTTAATGGCATATTAGTTAGTCATGTCTTGGTGTAGCTTTTGCTATTGAGCAAAAAGGAAGTTCAGGTAAAAAATAAACAGGAAATGCATCAGAATAATGGTGTTCATTGTTTCGGTAAAATAATAAGCCTAACAATAAGCCTACGGTGAAAAAGAAATCATTAAACCATGAATTCATTACACTGACTGAGATTGGAAGAAAGGGAAGAAGAGAGAGTATCATGGAAAATGAACGTAAGAGTAAAGAGAGAGAAAGCAAGGGTCACTCAAACATATAAAAAAGAGAAAAAATATTTGCAGTTTAATCAAAGTTTCCTTCAACAAAAGGACTGCCACAATCATCCTCAAATACATCATATTTATCCAGCACACTCCAATTGCCATGTTTTGGATTCATGCTGATGGTACATTTTGTAGTTTTGTATGCATTTTAGGCTTCCACTTCAGATTACAGCTGCAAATAGTACCCTGTATTTATGTCAAATAAAATATGCAGAGAAAAAGAGAAAACTGTCGACTGTCAGCAGGTTAGTTGTTGTTAGCCATAAGGGAATTAAGTGTAGAGCAGATTTGATACAAGTGAAAAAAATGACTAAAAGACAAACTGGGAATAAAAAGAGCGCTTTGGCAAATAGTAATTAGAGAGAGCTAGTCTAGACGGAAAGCTATGGCAGACGGAAAGAAAGACTATCATTATTATTCAAGGACAGTCTCTGATTTAAAAACTTTAAAATAACTTTAGAAAAAAAAATCAAATTCAAATGGAAAAATTCATAAATCAAATGAGAGAAGGCCAGACTGTATTCAACTATATATTCAAGTTTTTGCTCAGTTCAGACTGAATAGTATTGTTGGAAACTTCTTTGTATATACAGTAGTGAACATTAAAAATGACAACTTTTTTGATGTCTTTAACCAGCCTGCACTGCAGCAGTCACATCTTTTATATATCTGCAAAACTGTAATGGGTCTGGTTGTATTTCTAAAGGACTTCAGAGGCAGACAGAAAGCTCATTTCTGCCGCCTGTATCCGCTGTCTCATTCTTTTTCTCACTACCCAAAGCTTGTGACCATAGGTGAGGGTAGGGACATAGACTGACCGGTAAATCAACACCTTCGCTTTCATGCTCAGCTTCACCACAACAGACCGATCCATCTGCCATGACTAGCTGGGTGTGAGGGAAGGGAGACGGGACAAAAGGGCATTTTGATTGTTGTGTTTTCTCTGTAATTATTGTAGGGTTTTCACCCTACAAGATATAGCACCTTGAGGTGACTGTTTGTTGTGATTTGGTGCTGTAATAAATAAAATTGAATTGAAAAGACACACTGTCAATATGAGAGAAATATGCTCCCTTTTTCTAGTCCTCATCAGTTCTCTAGCTGCAGCATTTTGGAACAACTGAAGGCTTTTCAGGGAGCTTTTAGAGCAACTAAATTAACTAGGTTTTTTTTAGCAATAGACCAGATGTTTCTAATTTTAGAGATACTGAGCAAATGCAAGAAAGCAGTCCTACATAACTTCAGTTTTATCTGAATTTAGAAGCAGGAAATTAGAGGTCATCCAGGCCTTAATATCATTAAGATATTCATGCAGTTTAACTAATTGATGTGTCATCTGGCTTCATGGATAGATAAAACTGGGTATCATCTGTATAACAAATGAAAATTTATGCAATGCTTTCTAATAATACTGCCTAAGGGAAGCGTGTATAATGTAAATAAAATTGGTCCTAGCACAGAACCCTGTGAAACTCCATAATTAAACTTAGTGTGTGAAGAAACTCCCCATTTACATGAACAAATTGGAGTCTATTAGATAAATATGATTCAAACCACTGCAGCGCAGTACCTTTAATACCTATGGCATCCTCTAATCTCTGTAATAAAATGTTATGGTCAACAGTATCAAAAGCTGCACTGAGGTCCAACAGGACAAGCACAGAGATGAGTCCACTGTCAGAGGCTGTAAGAAGATCATTTGTAACCTTCACTAATGCTGTTTCTGTACTGTGATGAATTCTGAAACCTGACTGAAACTCTTCAAATAAACCGTTCCTCTGCAGATGATCAGTTAGCTGTTTTACAACTACTCTTTCAAGGATTTTGGAGAGAAAAGGAAGGTTGGAGACTGGCCTATAGTTAGCTAATACAGTAGGTGAGTGATGGCTTTTTAATGTAGCCACTGCCACCTTGAAGACCTGTGGTACGTAGCCAACTAATAGAGACAGATTGATCATATTTAAGATGAAGCATAATAATTGGTAGGACTTCTTTGAGCAGTCATAGTAGGAATGGGATCTAATAAGCATGTTGATGGTTTGGAGGAAGTAACTATTGAAGTTAACTCAGAAAGATCAATTGGAGCAAACGAGTCTAAACAAATACCAGCAGTAGCTGAAAGCAGCTGTACATGAATGATACATCTTTGAGATGGTTATGAATAATTTTATTCTCTAATGGTCTAAAATTTTATTTGTGAAGAAATCCATGAAGTCATTACTAGTTAAAGTTAAAGGAATACTTGGCTCAACAGAGCTCTGACTCTTTGTCAGCCTGGCCACAGTGCTGAAAAGAAACCTGGGGTTGTTCTTATTTTCTCCAATTAATGATGAATATTAAGATGTCCTAGCTTTACGGAGAGCTTTTTTTTTTATAGAGCAACAAACTCTTTTTCCAGGCTAAATGAAGCATCTTCTAAATTAGTGAGATGCCATTTCTTCTCCTTCTTCGACTGTAATGAAAATTATTCACCACTCCTGTTTAGAATTGTAAAATTAAATGTTGTTAAGACATGATTAGACAAAAGAGGATTTTCAGGGAATACTGTTAAATGTTCAGTTTTTATGCCATTTCAAGATCCAGAGTGTGATTAAAGTGGTGGGTGGGCTCATATACATTTTGAAAGAAGCCAATTAAGTCTAATAATAGATTAAATGCAGAGTTGAGGCTGTCATTTTTAGCATCTACATCGTGTTTACCCCCTTAGTGTGCCTTTCTCCCGTACTGTGTCTATACCTACATCTTTATGATGTCATTTACCAGGCTAATTTACAAATCATTAACACAATATAATATTGTAGACATTAAATAAATAATCTTTTCCTTGAACTTCTAATTTTCTTGCATAATAATGACTACTACTTAGTTCAATACTGCTATTTGCTGTGGGGGAAGGCAAAGATATTTAAATAATTCACTTTTGACAGGGCTCACTGGTTCTTTTTCTGCTTTCTATAAAAACTGATAACCTGTTCTGGATATTCCACACATGGTACATGAATCTAAAATGCCTCACTTACAAATTTGCTCATTACAAAGTGTATGAGTACATATTCAAGATGTTGGACAGCTTTTTTTTTCTTTTGAAAAATAGGAAGCATATATGTAATACAATTTCATGCAAAACCATGAGTTTGCTACTATATCAGTTGCCCACAAATGCATGAACTCTAAAGGCATGCCGAACACAGAGTCTGAAAAATATTCAGAGTAGTCATAAACAGCCAGTGAGAGTGTGAGCCCTTACCTTTTATTAAACTGCTGCTTATTTCTGTAGTATTCAGAATCAAACTGTAAATGCACAGCTAAAGCTGCACTCTGCAGGCAGGTTGACATTTTTAATATACAGATATGTGAAGTTTATTAGTCTTATGTTTGTTTCTCCAAATGCTGCAGAAAAATCAAACAAAACTTCTGGTCTTACGTTTACGTCCACTAGTAGAACACTGTTCCAGAATTTCTGGTTTTCTCTGAGAGGTGGTAGTAGTATAGGTAGTGTACAGGTGCTGGTCATAAAATGAGACTATCATGAAAAAGTTGATTTATTTCAGTAATTCCATTCAAAAAGTGAAACTTGTATATTATATTCATTCATTACACACAGACTGATTTAGTTCAAATGTTTTTTTCTTTGAATTTTGATGATTATAACTGACAACTAATACAAAAAAAGGATTTTTAGAAATGTTGACCAACTGAAAAGTATGAACATGAAAAGTATGAACATAAAAGTATGAGCATGTACAGCATTCAGTACTTAGTTGGGCTCCTTTTGCCTGGATTACTGCAGCAATGCAGCGTGGCATGGAGTCCATCAGTCTGTGGCACTGATCAGGTGTTATGAGAGCCCAGGTTGCTCTGATAGTGCCCTTCAGCTCTTCTGAATTGTTGGCTCTGGCATATCCCATCTTCCTCTTCACAATAGCCCACAGATTTTCTATGGGGTTAAGGTCAGGTGAGTTTGCTGGCCAATCAAGAACAGGAATACCATGGTCCTTAAAGCAGGTACTGGGAGCTTTGGCACTGTGTGCAGGTGCCAAGTCCTGTTGGAAAATGAAATCTGCATCTCCATAAAGTTGGTCAGCAGCAGGAAGCATGAAGTGCTCTAAAACTTCCTGGTAGACAGCCGCGTTGACCTTGGACCTCAGAAAACACAGTGGACAAACACCAGCAGATGACATGGCACCCCAAACCATCACTGACTGTGGAAACTTTACACTGGACCTCAGCCAACGTGGATTCTGTGCCTCTCCTCTCTTCCTCCAGACTCTGGGACCTTGATCTCCAAAGGAAATGCCAAACTGACTTTGATCAGAGAGCATAACTTTGGAGCACTCAGCAGCAGTCCAGTCCTTTTTGTCTTTAGCCCAGGAGAGACGCTTCTGACGCCGTCTCTTGCTCAAGAGTGTCTTGACACGAGGACTGCGACAGCTGAAACCCATGTCTGCATACGTCTGTGGGTGGTGGTTCTTGAAGCACTGACTCCAGCTGCAGTCCACTCTTTGTGAGTCTCCCCCACATTTTTGAATGGCTTTTGTTCCACAGTCCTCTCCAGGGTGTGGTTATCCCTGTTGCTTGGACACTTTTTTCTACCACATCTTTTCCTTCCCTTTGCCTCTCTATTAATGTGCTTGGACACAGAGCTCTGTGAACAGCCAGCCTCTTTAGCAATGACCTTTTGTGTCTTGCCCTCCTTGTGCAAGGTGTCAAAGGTCATCTTTTGGACAACTGTAAAGTCAGCAGTCTTCCCCATGATTGTGTAGCCTACAGAACTAGACTGAGAGACCATTTAAAGGCCTTTGCAGGTGTTTTGAGTTAATTAGCTGATTAGAGTGTGGCACCAGGTGTCTTCAATGTTGAACCTTTTCACAATATTCTAATTTTCTGAGATCCTGAATTTGGGGTTTTCGTTAGTTGTCAGTTATAATCATCAAAATTAAAAGAAACAAACATTTGAAATATATCAGTCTGTGTGTAATGAATAAATATAATATACAAGTTTCACTTTTTGAATGGAATAACTGAAATAAATCAACTTTTTCATGATATTCTAATTTTATGACCAGCACCTGTATATTATCTTTAAATAAGTTGAAGGGCCAAAGGACAAGTACAGAGGAACAGGGAGAGGAAGGGGAGGTCATCAGAAGTATGAAAAATAGTACAGACTGCTTCAAGTCGGCCTCAAGTCAAAGGTCCCTCCTCAACATAAGATGAAGATGTGAATTTTCTCACCTGGCAATAGGACACGCACACACACTCACACACACACACACACACACACACACACACACACACACACACACACACACACATACACGCACAGAGTTCTTCTTGGAAGCTGATTTGTTATTGCTACCTCTCCATGGTCACTGCTAGTGTCTGATTCGCTGCTACACCATAATTTAAAGGAAGTGCAATGTTGCTATGCCGACACCAGTCAAGGCCAGAGACAGAGAGGAGAGAAAGGAGAGTGATGTGTGACGAATATTGATTCTTTCAGCGTACCATTTGGCCAGTCACTGCTTTCTGATTAAGGCTGATGAAGCGCTAGGAATTGAACAACATGCAGTGAAGCCAGAGCATGAGCATGCAGCACTACATTCATGAGTCTATGTGCACCTGCCTTTCTGATGAAAACCATGACAAACTTTCCAACTTTAAAAAAAAAATATGTTATTGAATAATAATTGACACATAGCTCATTTTAGTTATTGTAAGTTGATTTTATTACCTGATTGTATTGTTTTATTTTTGCTGTGTTGTCTTGCCTAAAATTGCCTCATAATGTTCCCTTATTAAGGTGCTGTCATCTGTGGGATTTATCTGAGGGGTGTACTGTATGTGAGATTAATGGGCTAGCAGGTTATGCTGAACACATAAGTTGGTCCACAGATATGTTTAGAGTTTTAATTCATTACAATTTGCTTTAAGCACAGCATACTGTATTAACTTTTTGTCTTCGTTCTCCCTGGTTTGGTCCTGGTAGACTGCCAGGCCTGTTGTTACATGTCTTTATTTATCTATTAATCCATGAGATTGACAGCTTTCTGCAGCATAGCTCTGTTGTCTCATTTCCAGCACCTGTGTTGCATTTTTTCTGTAATTTTATCCATGAGATGTTCCTCATTACTAAAGCTTGCAGTACTCATTTGGCATGTCAAATGCCCCTTTTGAGTTTAGCATGTACAAAGCCTGAAGCATAAAGCCTCCGAGTACAAAGAAACACCCCACAGGTTGTAGAAGGGTTGAGTGCAGCTTACAAAACAGTTAAACAAGGTTGTGCTGAGCTTAATATAGCCAGCTACATTTTACTGCACATTGTAATGAAACGCTTCATGCTACTTCAGTTCTAGCTACTGCAGCAGCAAGAGCACTAGCGGGTAAGGCAGTAGCTAATGAGAAAGGTGCCAGCAGGAGTAACTATTAGAGACTATCCTGAGATGTAACGCAGCAACATTGAAACCACTGAGCTCTTGGTCCACACCCATCATTAAAATATTGACTATATTTTTATAACAATATCACATATGAAGAGTTATAGATCTCTGTCTGTATTTGTGTCTGTCTGATCCTGGCAGCTGTTCCTCTGATCTGCTTCACACATGAAGGTGTATTGTGGGCCAATCTAGGGAGTACAGAGTCACGTTTGATGGTTTTTGGAGGAATGGTGGCCATTTTTAGCCTCTTCATAGCATTATCCTTGAGTGGTTACCTCACAGGCCTCTGGGACCTGATAATGATCTCACCAGTTCATAATTAACCCTCTAAAAGCAAACATGCAGGTGGCAATCAGGTAATAAGGTACATGAACTTGTGTACCCCAGCTGAGCACAAATACTCCAAGGTTGCAAAAATATAATTTCCTTTGGGAAATTCCAGACACACCCTTCATATCCTGCCTGATAGTGAGGTGTGAGCGAGGTTCATGCACTTGCTCTGGTCTGATCAGACCTTGTGTCTGTGAGGAAAATGAGGTCTCCATTTAATAATGGGAGTCTCACTAGCTCGGGTCCTAACACCTACCACTTTAAGCTTCCCCGCAGCATTTAAGTGGGTGGTTTTTTTTTTATTGTAGTTCAAGTCAAAGCCTGAGTCATTTCCCCCCAGTAGCACGGAGCTAAGACATTCAAGATTGCCAGTGCTGATTGAAAAGACTGTGCTAACAAAAAGCTTTGGCTTTAACAATAGAAGAAACGGTTACTCTGCCCTATGAGCATTTACAGTCTGCACAATAATATTTTTGCCTTTTATAGAAATACTGTCTGTAAGCCTGCTTTATTTTCTATAGAAAATGTGCATTTTCTGTAACTAGCACTGGTTAGTGTTCACATTGATATCCTGGAGCTGAGGACACTTGTGTAAACCACATGATATTTGTGTGCAAAAATTTGCACCAAATTCAACTAGTGCAGCTACATTTAATACAGAATACAAACACATTATTTCTGCTCCTATTTTGGATTGATAAGCAAGACAGACATTTAACACACATCATTTTTCCAACCTCCGTTATGTGCCAGTTCAGTTAAGCACATAATCTCTGCCTTCTCACCAAATTATATTTAACGCAATCAATAAAAAAGTAAATCTGTAACCATTTCAGTCTTTTATTTATTTGTTTTGTTTTTGTCATTTAATATTGAATACAGGTGCCTTTTTTCATAATCCACATAAAAATCAGCATTACTGTCATTCTTTAATTTTAATCCTATAATCTCCAACCCTGGTCTCTCAGTCATGCTCCCGAGGCTGCCTGAAAAGCAGAAGTGCACGACCGGGGACACACTCCATACACAAATACACAGGGCAAGCATTGTGTTTACAGCACTCCAAACAAATAGAGGGAAACAATAAGAAAATGTCACACACACTTACGTGTGCTGGCAAGCTTTGCCAAAAATATTCACGCACCCATCCAGATCACTGGGCTTCTGTGTGTTTGTCTGTTTTGTAGCTTCTTCTCTTTAAGCAATATTGATGGTGAAAATTCAACCAATGCCTATGCTGGGAAATATGCTGACTGGCCAAAACATTGGCCTGATATGGAGTGACAGTGGAGTTTACATCTAAAGGAGGGAGTGCAAAAAATGGCAAAGATTCAAAAGCATGAAGTGACTCAGATCTTTCATCAGCTTAATTTGTTATGAAATAATGAGGGAACTGGTCTCCCCTAAACAGGAAATTGATGGTCAGACAATTGTTTGTTTCCTTTTGAAACATGGGGAACCATGTATAAAAATGACTGTAATCCCTAAACTGTTGATGCAGTTCTTTTCTTAAACCCCCTGATATAAACCTGACAGTTTGCACTTCAGTCCATCTCGATTGTTTCATTTAAAATCCACTCTCATGCTGCTACTGTCCAAAAACTCATGGATCTAACTTTATTTAACAAATGTGTTTGTGACCAAAAAAAAAAAAAAAGACAAAAAGGCTTAAAATAAAATCTATTTTCAGACGTCTAACCTGAGTGGGGCTGAGGGGCTGAGGGGTTGGGTCACGCACAGGTAAAAAGAGGATCAGATCAGCAGCAGGATCAGCAGTGAGTCAGGCGGTTTAGGTCCGGGGATTGCTGAGTGGTAGTGACGGTGCCGCTGCCAAGATGGGATTTTTCTGTCTTCTGCTTTCTTCTCTTTGATGTGTGTGAGTCTGTCTGCGCTAGGTTCTGTCACCCTCTGTTCATTTGCCAATAGTGGTAATTACATCACTGTCACTACACTCGCGCACAGAAAATCACACACAGACAAGCACACAAAGCCGTTGAAAAGATGGCCTGGTTTAAAGCATCGTGCTGCTGTGCCTTTCTTTTTCATAGAGCTAATAAAACCTACGAGGAGTCTAAAGATGTATTTGCCGAAAAGCATCGGCTGTCTGCTGCTGGAGGATTGACTCACCTCACAGGTGCCTGTTATTTCCAGAAATGCCCGAAGTATCTCTGACACGCTGCTGCGCTGTGCCAGCGTAACAAAACACGCTGAACAGCATGTGAAATGCAACTTTCACTAACTTTGCCTTGCTTATAGTTTTTGCTTTGAGGAAAACTCTTGTTAAGTTTGCCTCATTAGGCATGCAAAACAGTGACAATGCAAGCACAGTGCAGAATAATGACTAGTTGGAGACTGAGTGAGTTTCTCTTTAATTTGGGGTAAAAACATATAATTCTGGTACTGTGATCCTGGTATTCACAGAAGTGATATCAGAAGAAGTGTATTTGTCAGAGGAGCAGTGCAGCATGTCCCTGGGTTGCTTTAAATGACTGTATGCATATTAATGTCAGTAGAAACACGTAACTGTGGAGTTAGTCTTTAAGATGCAAACACATTCTGTCATACAATCATTTAGCAACATTAGTCATTTTAGCAGTTAGTGAAGTCCAACACATTTTCCTTTTTTCCAGATAAACACATTAATTTACAATTACTAACACACACACACACATATACACACAGACACACACACATCCCTGCTTTGATCTTAGGAATCACCTCTTTCTCCTCTCTTCCTCATCTAACCCTCCCTTCACCATGTACTAGGAAATATCGGATTAATAAAATAAACAGCAAACTCAACTTACTTTGGTCTTTGCATCTCCTTTAGTCCATCTGCCTTCCTACTTTCTCTCTGGCACAAATCTCTCTCTTGTTCATCTTCCCTTTTTCTTTGCCATGCATTCTTTCTGTCACCTCAGATTTGTTCTCCCAGCATGCTCTCCCATGCCTCCTTCTTATCCCTTCTTTGACCTTAAGTGTATTTTTTGGAAGTATGTCTCTCATTTCTACCTTGCTCCCTACCACAGAAGCTCAAGAAGTCATTTACTTCTTTCCATGCCTGGTCATCTCTTCAGTGAGAAAAGATGATAAAATAAGACCTACAGCTAGTGATTTTTTTTTTTTTTGGATTGCACTTATTGGACAACTTTGCTTTGAGTGTTAATTTTACTCCACCTTGGTTGGCAGTAGGCTGATGACTGCTTTGTGCTTGCATCAATGAAGTAGGTCAGTGGAGACAAAGCATGCAACCTTTTGACCACATCTGAGTCTCCCTCCACCTGCACACACCTGTCCCCTTTTCACTTTTGAAATCTGGCGGGCCATAATTGTGCTCAGTCAGCGCACTGAGGAACGATCACTGAATTTAGCATTCGATGTCAAAGCAACAACAGACAAACAAATGCCTCTGGGCTAAATATTGCAGCTCTGCAGACAACACAAAGTGCCCTTTGGCTTTGGTGCCTTGACACACTGTGCAGTGCAATATTGATGGCCAAGAGATGAATAATAAGATACAGCTGTGGTCAGAAGTTTACATCCACTCATCACAGGCATGAATGTCATTGTAATTTTGGGATTTTTGATGATTTCATTGAACTGTTCTTTTTCCAGGGTTACTTGCTGATTAGTTTGGTCTGAAGTTGCAGTTACTTTTACTTTCACTTGCTGGTTTGATTTAGCCTCTGAAAAACTACTTGGTTGTATTTAGTCCATAAATGTACTTGGCTATCTTTATGAAAAAATTGAGTGTTAAAGTATGCCCCTTCCCTTCAATAACTTTCAATATATATTAAAAAATGATGTGTATGGCTACCCAGTTTATTTAAATAGAAAACTGGTGACTCCTTAATAAATGTAGAAGTTTGGAGTGAGTGTTCTTTCACTATTATTATAACCTGTTGTGTCATGGCAATTTACACATTGTGTGCATCTCTAAAATGCCCATCTCAACTCATCTCTAGGCTGAGTCGGCAGCTAAAGTTTGCCTTTTAGTCCCTTTTATGAGCTGGATGCAATGTTGGATGAATGCGTCTGCAAGAAGTGCTTTCTACAGTAAAGCATGGATGCATTTTTTTGCTTTCTTGGTTGGAATTTTGCCACATAGTATGATATATGAATTAACCCATGCAGTGTGGTTGTAATTGCGCTCTCTTCTTGTACAAAACTGTAAAAATTTTGATTTTTTTTTTTTTTTTTAAATGTATGTGACACCATGTTACCTAATGACCAGGAGCCAAATTCTTTTCTTCACCAGATTAAAAACAAATCAAAACAAAAAAGTATTCTTCCTGGAATGGATGAGGAGAAGGACTGTGAGAGGAGGAACAGAAAATTGTGCATAATTGTGAGCTTTGGGGTGGACAGGGAGAGGTTGCCGATGCTCATCTACCCTATTTTTTTTTTACTTAATCACTGCCTTATCTTTGATTTTTCTACCTCTTTCATGGTGTATTTATCCCACAGTAGAGTATGTTTACCCATGTTTGCTCCCATCTCATCACAATCATTCTTATCTATCAAACTCAGTCTTCCATTTATTTGATGTGAAGTTTGAATATAAATGTTGCAAAAACCTGCCAATCTGCTGAGCAATTTTCTTAAAACTCCTGATGCTTTTCACTGCCTTGTTTTGAGGCACTGAAGCTTGATTCTCATAAACGTAGACAAAAGAAGCTGCATTGGAAACAGCAGGGAATATGTTACCCCAGTGGGAGTTATTGTTTCCCTTGGCCTTCCTTCCAGCCTTCACTTTCTTGCTTTCCCTTTTCCAAAGTCTTGACGTGTACCTCAGTCTCAGCCCTGGAACCATTCATGCAGTGATGGAGGGCCTAACAATCAGCAAATAGCTAAATGGTTTGCAAAAGCTACAATTTGACAACAAAGTCAGCAGGTGCCAAGCAATGATATTTGATTTTTCCCTGTCAGCAGAAACTCTTTCAATTCAACAATACTGAAATAGTAATAATAATAATATAAAAAACTTAGCACACAATTACGATATCTCCAGAGTGAGAAACTGAGTTACAGCCAAGGCTAATCAACAGTGAGTTGTCCTTTGAACCATGTTAGGGCTGTCTGGAAATTAGGCTATAGAGTTGCCATTAATAATATTTATTTACAGCAAAGAATCTGCCTACTGAAGAAATGCACCTGACACTGGCATTTTTGTAGTTCTCTTAGTGCTTATTGATTAAAGCTACTTGAATCACCATTAATAACAGAGTAGTAACAATCTGAGATTAAAAAGAAAAACAGTTAAATGGTAATAATTAGTCAGTTGACAGTATATGGTCAATAGTAATTGACTAATAGTAACAAAAGTGTCAGCTGACCTGTACGGGGTAAATGTAGATGAATGTATAGAGTTCAGAGAGAGTTTAAGTGTGTCCACTTTGGGTGGATGAGCTGACACGTGCCAACATGTAGAGGCTGGTTGCCTTTCCTTGCTCGTTTCACTCGCAGAGCGACATCTATTCACATTGTGTGACTAAATTAGCATCTTGAATTCCTGGCAAGAAAGCACTTCTGCTTTTTGCAGTTCTTGAATCGTCTGTCTTTGAATTTCCCGTTGTGTCTTTTTTCACAGTGAAAAGAAAATTTGCATCCCCCATATGGGGCCTACTTTGGATTGAAGTCTTTAGGAGGTGTTTAGAATTCTGTGGCTCCACACTTGCACTTACACTATGCAGTATTTCAGCTCAAGCTGTAGAGCGACATGCTGTGTTTTGTTTGTATGCATTTGTTACACATGCTGTTTTAAGAACACTATGCTTACCCTTTAGAAATTATACCTCTTCAGCGGCGCAGACTGTCTTGCACTCAACTATTCATCCCCACAAACATGGATTCAAACCTCCTTACATTCTCCCTTCTGCCCCTCACACCCCACTTCCCCTTATGCCCTTATAACATTTCTCCTTTTCCATGCCACCCCCACCCCTTCTATTTTTTATCTATGCCTCTTGAAAAAGAGGGTGGCACCATATGAAAAGTCAGACAGCATGGAATATTTAAATTAGTCTGGCCCCCTCAGGAGTGTTGCAGAAGATTCTACACTTACGGTGCTTTAGGATGGAAAGGTGGTGGGGGCTGTACAAGCACTGCCCTCATTCCTTCATCCCTCTTTCGAGTCCCTTACCACACAAAGCCTTTCATGTGCACTTGGCGCTCAGTCTCTCTGATTTTTAACATTTGTGGCGCGTGAGCGAGCCTGGCATCCCCAGCTCAGCACGGGGTTGCAGGAAGGTGTTTGTTCTCTTACTTCAGCTATTCATATTCTGTTCAAAGCACAGCGGCGTGACTAATTGGTTGGCAAGTCAAATTCATGAAGTAAAGGCAACATGGCGCAACAGGGTATTTTTGTTTTTGATTTTTTCTTTTTCTTCCAGGACAGGAGAGCTTCAAGAGAGCACAATATTACACAGAGCCACCCTCCTCCCTATACTGTCATCCTGTTGGTCGCTACAATGTGTCATCACACGCTCAGCTTTTTAGGAAACTTTTAGGAGTTAGAGAAAAACGTTAGGGGAAGTTGGCTGCCAGTCACAACCTCGTGTGCCTGTTTACCTCATGAATACTTTACAAGTGTTAACAAGTTAAAGTTAACAAGTTTAAGTTTGAATTTCAGTGATGTCGTGCACTGCTAGAGACCAAGTGCAAAGCTTTGCTCATACTCTGTTATTGGTTTTGAATTTAAAACAGTAGAAAATGGCTTGTTTAACATTTTAGTGCCATGTACTGTGTACTTATTACTACTTGCATTACTACCATTTGCACTTCGAGATGCACCTGAAACTAAACTCTACTTTTGTCAATCGTAACAAGTCCTTTTGAAGTTCCCTTGGCTCTGTGTCGCAGACCCCTCTTTGAGAACCACTGTTTGCTATTATTTTATATGGTTCACATTTAAAACTGGACCGAAATAAATGAACCCTACTTCAGAATTAAGCCCACAATAATTAAAGCCTGTACAGTACGTTTGATTCTTCCTTATGCCTCAGGTGTCTGCATACAGCAAGCCCACAGTGTCTTTCTACAGTTCAGTCAGCAAAAAAATATTCAGAAAATTCTGATATTCCCAGTATAACTGAACTGAGTCAAATTTTAAAGTATACATAGTTTCAGTTACAGTCAACATGGCTGCAGGTAGTTATGCACCAATCAGCCCAGTTGTATTCTTGGGAACTGGATTTATATGCTTGCTAGCTGATGCTGTGGTCTGATACTTGGGAGTTTGCTATATTCTGAGTAATTTGTGACTGGGTGTGATGAATTAGAGCAAGTTTCACTTCACAGAAGCTGCAACCTGGAGGATTTATTCTATACAGTGCAGAGAAATGATGCTACCAAAGAAAACATAGTTTCTAATTTGAAGGATACCAAAAAAGGAAATCAATAAATGCAGCTGGGACTCGAAAACACAGTCTCGTCTTCTTCAATCACCCCATCTATCCATGTGTACATGTGGGCTCAGATACAAGTGAGAAAATGAGCTCAAAAAACAGAATAATACCAAAAAACAAACCCAGCACCCCAGGGGCTGAACTAAAAATGATGTGCTTCTTTTTTCCATGCTGCATGAAATTGGATCTGATTCATAACACCAAGTCTTCACTTCTTCAGAATATGAGCAACTTTCAAACATGACAATTCCCACAAAACTAACAGACTTTCTCTCTCTCTCTGTGTCAGTGCACTCTTGGTGAACGACCACCCAGAAGAACTGCCTCCGTGGGAGGGAGAAAGAGGAAGAACTCCAGCGATTCAGTGACTGAAATCAAGTACAACATGACCTGCTTTTGGTCAATATAATAATTAAGTGATTTGCTATCTTGGTTCATGCCGGTTCAATTCAGGATGACAGGTTATTTCTGTTCAGTAAATGTAATAAATAAACATGGATTAGAACTGCAGTGCATCAATAGAGTTTCTATATCTGCTTACAAGAAGATAAACCAAAATAGAGGTGTGACTACAACTTACTATAATGCAGGTCATATTCACTGGACCTCCTCATATTGCAGGACACACTTTGGACTTGGTCTCCAGTTTTGGTGTTTCAGTCAACCATTTGCGCATAATCAAAGCTGCTTTCAGTGACCGTAAATCAACTGCTTTTAACTCTTTACTGCCAAAAAAACTTTTGCTTAATCAGGCCTTCTGCTCACATTCTTTTATTATTTATGTTTTCATTTATTTTTACTCTGCTTTAAAGTGGTTCTATTTTGATATTGTGTTTAAATTGTTGTACAGCCCTTTGTGACTTTTGTGTCTGTGAAAGCACGACAAAAACTTTATTTACGTACTCTGTGCTTTTGAAAAACAAATGTGATGATAGTCCCACTGAGCTCGAAGCAGATGGAACAGACAAGTTGGTTAAGTGATGCCTTGGACTCTCAGTACTAGTCAACAATTTCATAAATCCACACCCATAAAGTTGTTTTGAAATTTCCACATGATGAAAATACAAAGAAACATTCAGCGTCTTGCTCGAGGTCCTGTTTTCCAGAGTGAGATATTCCTGAGTGGGATATTGTTTAATGTTTCTATCATTACATCATTTTCACCCTCTCTTATGACACCTTTCCTTCTCTTCTCACCTCATACAATTGTGCATCAGTCTTGCTTTTACCTGTGTGAAGTGCTTAAATATCTGGCGACTTTGCTTATATTTTGCAGAAATCACACAAAGCTGCACATTGTCACACAGTCCTTGACAATAAATGATGCATTATCCAATTGCACAACCATTTACGTAAGCTGCCTCTTATTAAGGACATTTTATCTATTCTGAAGATGATTTTTCTTCTTTCCCTTCGTCTTGGCCTGGTGGTTAGCACTGTGCCTCACAGCTAGAAGGTCTGGGTTCGAATCCACCTCGGCCCAGGCCTTTCTGTGTGGAGTTTGCATGTTCTCCCCATGTCTGCGTGGGTTTTCTCCAAAAGACATGCAGTTACTGGGGTTAGGTTAATTGGTGATTCTAAATTGCCCATAGGTGTGAATGTGAGTGTGCGTGGTTGTCTGTCTCTCTGTGCTAGCCCTGTGACAGGCTGGTGACCTGTACAGGGTGCACCCTGCCTCTCGCCCTATGATAGCTGGGATAGGCTCCAGCCCACCCTTGTGACCCTGAACAGGATAAGCGGAAGAGAATGGATGGATGGGTGTTTAAAGAGATGTAAGGTCTTTAAAATTACAACATGACTGATCTGGGATCTTTTGTCTTAATCTTTGCCATTAACTGACTCAATATTTTTCTGCAGAATTTGTGCATCATGTCCCGAGTAAGTCTTGAATGACTCAAAGGAATACTTGTGAAGAGTGTGGAGCAGACACCAGGAGATTGGCCATTACATGAGGAAAGCTGGACAGGGCTGTAGAAGGGCATCAACCCAGTACAGGACCAATATTTGCTCATTTGTGTGAGGCGGAACAGAAGGAGCTAGACTACTTGTACAATCTGAATGGGCGGCAATTACATCTCATGCCCTCACCAGTGAAAAGAAGGCTAGTAAAGAGCAAAATGAGAGAAAAATCAGTCAGGAGGGAGAAAAAGCAATAGTCTATGGCCACCACCGACAAAACCATTCAGCATTCATCCAGTGCACCTGTGGCCACTTTAATTTGCACCAAAGCAGCTGAAATGGATTTACAAAGGTTTCTGCTTCCTAACTGGACAGGCTGAGATCCCTGAAGTTTAACTGACTTTGTGTTATACTGTGATGATCAAGTAGTTCCTGGAAAGAATTGTTCCAATTAGCACCTCTAATAGGCATTTCTGTAATTTATCATAAAAAGTCCCATTTATGTGAAATCCAACACAAAATTCAACATTTTTGGAATTTAGTTTTCACAAAAAATCAAGAATAAATTAAACAGGGCAGTTGTTTTTACCCTTTAAAACTTTAAAGCACATTTTTTGAGATGTCAAACATGCTGCATAACCGTTACAAGGACAGTGTTCAAATGGATGTGGGGAAGAAGCAAAAGATGCTAAACAACCATTGTTAAGGATAAAGAGACTCGTGCATAACATGTTAAAATACAACGTTCTTTCATTTGCAACAAGTTCTTCCACCATTACCTTGTTCACCACAAAGTGCTAAGCAAGAATGATGCCACCAGAAGAACCTGTTTTGATACAGTTTCCAGAGGAACTTCTGTTCAAATCTATGGGACAATCCTGGGAGCCTAGTGTGTTTGATGTCAAAGGATCCTGAGACCACCCTGGGCTGGTCCTTTACTTTGCAACACAGCCTGCTTTTCACCATTAGATGTCAGGCTTTATACATAATTTAGGGTTTGAGATGTTGTCCTTCTTTTAGAATTAAAGCAACTCTGGATCTTGCAGGAATGTTTTCACCAGATGCTCACATTTTTCTAATTAACTCACCATTTTCTACAGTTTCACTTCCGTGTCTCCAAGGCACCACTTCCAGCCAACCCCTTATTCTACCGGATGACTCATACTTCTGCTGGTGCTTCATCAGACAGTCTCTAGTAGACTGATCTTCTATATTCTGTTCCCCAGCCATGGATCACTCTTCACAAAAGCTATTTATTAATTTAGCATCTTGTTCAGAATGTTACTTTTTATTAACTGACATATACTGAAAATGCCTGAGATTATTAGTTTAAGCTTCTTCTCTGTTACAGAAACACTGAATAAAAGCTCCTTCTATATCCTAGAAGTATAAAAACATAAATGAAAGAAACAGGGTGGGAGGGAGGAAAGGGAGAGAGAGATGGGCTTAAAGGGAGAGGAATTGAGGAAGAAAGATATAGGGAGGGATATTCTTCTCCAAAGCCTCTTACCATTAAGCATTTACAGCTTAAGGCAGGCATTTGAAGGTCAGTTGAGGAGGTGTGAACCATTAGATATGTTTTTCAAAAAGAGGAGACTTTTGAATGTGTAAGCTCCCTGTGTTGGTAGGGTGTGGTCTCTGTTCAGCGACAGACAGGAGAGGTGGGGGTAGCTCAGGTGAGATGAGTGGCACACCTGTTGTGCATGGGCTGGAGTCTGGGGTCGGGAGGGGAGGCAGCAAAAGGAGCACTGAACACAGCAGGAGGCTGGAAAAGAAGGCTGTTAAGGAAAGCTCGTGCAGAGCTGTGCTTGTAACAAGGCAGCTCTGTGAACGTGTTGTGCATGTGTGCTGAAAGTGTTTGTGAGAAACTGTAGAACGGCGCTGGCATTCTGTGCTGGGGGGAAACCCATGAATGAGTGAGCCTCGTGTCACGTTCCCATTTGTGAACAAAAAGTACAGCTGTCCAGCAGTGACTGTGGACTTTTTACACAAGTTAATCAAGGAGAGCTGTAGGAAGGTGTTTAGTTTCCCCTCTCATCGTCTCCTGTAACTCTCCAGTGGCTCGGGTTCCTGTTTAAACATTCACTCCACGTCTGCCTGCCTCATCAGCTATTGAAATTTAACACTGGGGAGTGATAGGAGTTTGGTAAACGGGGGGTGGTGGGGGGTTGGGTGTTAGGTTTTAAGGATTCTCACTCTCTTTAATTAAATAGTGTTATCAGGATAAAATGTCATTTTCAATGATATCAATACTAATATGTTCACCTGAATGTCACCCAGAGCAGAAAAACCGACAATAAAGACTGAAATTGCTTGTAAAGGTCAGTAATGACTCACCATCAGTTCTGTCAATTCAATTTACTTAATTAAACAAAAGTGTCTGCTAATTGAAGTGAAAACATCAATTTGCAATTGCCTGTCAGAACTGCTTCATATCAAACACTTTTTGGTAATTTAATTGCAGAGTGAATCAATTTCCTGCATTGATGTTAACCAATCGTGACTTCACCCATACTGAGTGGTCTGCAGGTTGCCTTTTTACTATATGTGCTGCTTACAGGTATGTGAAAATGTTCTTTGTGTTTCTAGTTTCTGTATGAGTATCCCACATTCTGATTGTAGAGTTTACAGCTTAGATTACTTACAGCTGTTTTGTGATTTCTCTTTATACAGATAGGTAGGTACGCTATGTTGCCAAAAGTATCTGTCTGCCTTCACACCCATATGAACTTGAGTGACATCTCTTTCTTAACCCAAAGGATTTAAAATGATGTGGGCCCACCCTTTGCAGCTATAACAGCTTCAACTCTTCTGGGAAGGCTTTCAACAGGTTTAGGAGTGTTTATGGGAATTTTTGACTATTCTTCCAGAAGCACATGTGTGAGGTCAGAGACTGATGTTGGAGAGAAGGCCTGGCTCACAGTCTCCGCTTTGATTCATCCGAAAGGCGTTCTGTTGGGTTGAGGTCGGGACTCTTCCACACCAAACTGGCTCATCCATGTCTTTATGGACTTCTGTGTGTGTGCTGGTGTTCAGTCGTGTTGGAACAGGAAGGGGCCATCCCGGAACTGTTCCCACAAAGCTGGGAGCATGAAAGGTCTTGGTATTCTGAAGCATGAAGAGTTTCTTTCACTGGAACTAAATGCCTGAAAAACACCCCCACACCATAACCCCCCTCCACCAAACTTTACACTTGGCACAATGCAGTCAGACAACTACTGTTCCCCTGGTAACCACCAAACCCAGACTCATCCATCAGATTGCCAGATGCATAAGTGTGATTCATCCCTCCAGAGAACATGTCTCCACTGCTCTAGAGTCCAGTGGCGGCGTGCTTTACACCACTGCATCTGTTGCTTTGCATTGTGCTTGGTGATGTAAGGCGTGGATGCAGCTGCTCGGCCATGGAAACCATGAAGCTCTTTAACTTGCTGTTCTTGAGCTAATCTGAAGGCCACATGAAATTTTCGGGGTCTGTAGAAATTTGATGACCTCTGTGCACTATGACCCTCAGCATCCACTGACCCAGCTCTGGGATTTTACGTGGCCTTCCACTTCATGGCTGAATTGCTGTCGTTCCCAATCTCTTCCACTTTGTTATAATCCCACTAACAGCTGACTGTGGAATATTTAGTAGCAAGAAAATTTTATGACTGGACTTGTTGCACAGGTATCATCCTCTCACAGTACCACGCTGGAATTCACTGAGCTCCTGAGAGCGACCCATTCTTTTACAGAAGTTTGTAGAAGCAGTCTGCATGCCTAGGTGCTTGGTTTATACACCTGTGGCTGTGGAAGTGATTCGAACACATGAATTCAATTATTTGGATGGGTGAGTGAATACTTTTGGCAATACAGTGAATGCAGGTACATAGGTAAACACAAAATATTGTGCTAAGTCATTGTCAGTCAGCCGAATTTGAATTTGCCATGTGGATCCACACAGCACTGATGATTCAGGATGATAGCCATTGAGACTATATAAGCGTGTCTAATAGGCAATGGCATAAGGGACATTAGCTACCTTATCTGTACATAGTGCTAAATCAGACAATATATGTATGAAATTAATATGGTCACACTGTTTGTTTAGGCTCACATGACCGAGCAATATTCTAATAATTTGGAGTCCTTATTTATGTAATTATCTACATCATTACCTCTGTATCTCATAATTATAACTCACGTACCACATTATAATTATGAGGGGAAAAAGTCTAAATGATGAGATAAAGTACAGTTAACCTAAAAAACTGGATATTTTTCTTTAAATGGGGCAGTTACAATACAGAAGGTTGTTGTTCTTTAAGTGGAAATCCTGTTGTGTCCCTTTCCTGTTGTTCCTCTGCTATGGGACTTAGATCTCTTGGTCTCATGCGTAGTGCTGCCTTCTGATGTGACAGCTGTGGACTCTTCAGCTGAAAACTGTGCGGTTGTAGCTGAAGACCAACCTCTCATCAGCAGGGATGATTCTTCAGACTAAATCTGGGTCAGTATGAAAGAGACGATGTTTGGTGTCTGGTTTTGTCAGCTGTAGTGGGAAACAACACCCAGGCTCCTCTCTGATTTTTGTGTTCTTGTTTTGATCTCCACTTTTGTAATCAAGTTCTTCTTGTGCCCTAGATTTCCTTTGTGTGCCAGCAAGCCAGCCATCTGTTAATCCCACTCACCAGCAAATCAGCCTCAAGCTTGCAAGCACAGACTGCCACTCTAGCATCAGTGACAGATCCCATCACAGCCTCACTCACCTTCAGCTCCACCATCATTTTTGTGCGCAGAATCAGGGTTAAAAAGGTTTAACTGGAACACAGAGTCCTGCATTTAAGTCCAGTCATTCTTGGTCCATACTTATTCAAGGTATATAATAAGAAAAAAGAACTTTTAATAGCAAGTTATAACCCACACTGTAGCCTCCACTGAAACCTACTGAATCCATGGTAACATTAAACTGCCCGTCTTCTGTACACATAGCCACAACAGCGTCTTTGCTTTGAGAGGAGTGGATCCTAGCTCTTCTGTTATAAGAAGTGGCTGTTATTTTAGAAGAGTGCTCAATAAACGAATCATAGCACACAGTGCAGAGCTGAAGTATTGCCCCCTCTCTTATTTGTCATGCGCTACTCAACAGGTTTTCTTCTCTTTTCACATTTTAGTTTCATATTAGCTAAAACATGTTGCTAGCCAGTATCATGGTTTAGCTAATATGTAGCCATGATTATTTTGTAAGTACGTCACATGAGCATTAGTCACTGGTATACTGTCAAAGCCTCACAGGAAACACTTTTTCCTAAATTGCTTCATTCTAATAAATGTAGTCAGTGAGAAGTGGGAGTGATGGAAATCAGATTCCGTGCTGTAAATAAACCTCTGTGTGTGTGTGTGTGTGTCTGTCAAACTATGCCTAAGGTTTTAAGATACACACTAATGCATTAAATTATCGACAGATGAATGAAAAACCGAATTACTCTAACAATTTTCCAAATGAAAAGATATAACAGCAGCCATAAACCATGCTCCGTTCTATTTTGGACATGATGTATATTCCCATAAAACACAGCCATAACATTCCAATTTTCATTTTATCCCTTTTTATTTTACACAACATAACAACACAGTACATGTTGTCTGTACAGAAGCTTTCTCTGAGCTTGTGACCGACACAGGCTGTAGTATTCCAATGTCAGTGAAAAGCTCATTCTCATGTTGATTTTTTCTTTGTTTGTTTGTTTTTTGTAATATTTCCCTTTTAAAAAATATCAATTTCATAAGCGGTTCATTAAAGTTTTCATCTGTCTGTAACATTTTGTCTTCATATCTCCAGAAAAGGTCCGTACTCCACAATAGGTAAGAAAGGCTGTGCGTGAAATCGCTCTTCCTTTTTCCGTCCCCTAATTCGTGGAGCCACGGTGGAGTCCTAAATCCGGTTAGAGTATCTGTTAGTGAGGGTCTGCAAAAGAAGGCACCGACTGCTATTCTCTTGCCACATTACGGATGCGCATCTCTGTGAGTTGTGAGCATTAAGAATGGTGTGCTTTTCCCGTTTTTTTTTTTTTTTAATTCCTCTTATTTCCTGTATTAATTCCCTTTTTGTGGTATTTTCAGATAAGGTGAAAGTGAATCGGGAAATGACGTGGCGAGTCCATTGTCTTGTTTTCTTTTGTGCTATAAAGTGGAACCAACGAGACAACTCGAGGACGCTACGAGACAAGGCAAGTTATCCACTCGCTGAATGATCAACTGCAAAATGGATACTGTTAAAGTGGAAAAAACAAAAACAAAACTGTAAACCAAGTACAAATAACTGTGGAGAAAAGTTATGAAAAGAACAAAAAAAACAGGCTGAGAAGAAAAAGCACACACACACACACACACACACACACATCTTTTCCAGAACACCCAGCCAGGCTCTCACACGTCTAGAAACAAAATTCAAACAGGAAAACACACAGTAACAACACACACTGTTTCATGTCACAAGCAGACGTTTCACGCATACGCCTATAACAAAACTAAGACGCACACTCACGCGTCCACTTGAACGAAGGACAAACAATGAATAAACCAAAGTTCATTTTATGCTCGCTGGCTCATTCCAGTTCAAACTGTGCTTTCTAAGATCCAGTCAGAGTCACACCGCCCTTTGTCCGACTCTTCGTCCCCGTCTTTGGGGAGCAACATTCCGCTCATTGATTGGCTTCTTTTGTTCCGTATTACGCGTCCTATTTTGGGTGCTCCTCCTCCTCCTCCTCCTCCTCCCTGCTGGCTAGAGTGAGTTTTTGAGCCTCCTTCACTGAGCGAGTACCTCCTCCTCGCCCTGCTCCTCCCTCCCTCCTCCACAGGAAGAGTCTGATATCTGGTAGTGGAGGAGGCGGTGCGAGGAGCCCGGCGCAGGATGGGCGTCTCTCTAAAACGGACAGATGGGACTGGGCTCGGTGTGGCAACGGGGCTGAAGAAAGGGGTAGAGGCAAAGGCAGGTGGTGGGGTCATATTGAGAGAAGTGGAGTTGTTTCGGTTAGTGTTGAGGTTTTCCAAGGGAGTGGGGGATGAGGAAGGGAGGAGGGCAGAGGATATGGTGGAAGAGGAGGAAGGTGGTCGTGTGGAGGAGGCAGTTGGGAGGTTCTCAATCATTCCCGGGGCACTGGAGCAAGCAGAGCCGGGCTTACTTGGGGCGGGCTTTCGCTTTGGCTTGTGTAGGGAACCTGTGGTGGCGGTGGGTGATGCAATGCTGGCTTGAGCTCTCTCTTCAGTTGATTTCTCCCGTTCCTCGACTCCAGCTGTTGGGCTTCTGGCTGACCAAGCCTGACTGAGAACTGATGTAGCCGTGGAGCAGTCGGGCAGGGATGACTCGGAGGACTGAGGCATTGCGTCCTTACCCACACCTCCTCCTGCTGCAGCTCCGCTCCTCTTTGTGCCTCCCGAGAGGTCGTCTAATCCGAGTGAGCCATGTTTGGAGGAGCTGGGAGTCACAGTGCATCCCTGCGATTGCTGCCCATTGGTCTGTGAGTGAACGTTGGTCATTGACATTGAAATGCCCTTTCCGCCCTCACTAGGGTTACACACCTGGGAGAAAAGCACAGGGAAAAGGGAAGTTTAGATCCCATTTTTTTCATGTCGAGGGTCTCCCTAAGAATCCTGTCAAGTAACAAGAGAAAAACACTTTTGAGTTATATTTTTAGGCAATTCACACATTCAATCCTTTCAATGAGTTCCTGAGAACATCTTCACCTGGTTCTTCCCATTTGAATTCATGTTGAATCCAGCCTGTAGGTACATGGAAGTACATGTACATGAAAGAAACAGAAATAAAAATCACAACTGTGTGACTTAATTGGGTTTTGTACATGGCCACCATAATGACAATCATTCAGCTAAATGAAAAACTCTCCTCCCTCATTCTTTCTCCTTTCTGGCTAGAGTAGATTAAGAGAAACAAAGAGAGACCCACCTTATACCGTATCATTAGGATGATAATAAAAACTAGCACAGAGGCCACTATTATCCCGCCAATGATGATGATCATAGTCCCGCCCAGGAACTGAGACTGCATGAAATGACACCTCATGTACTCTGACTCGGTGGTGAACTGCACACAGCCGACCACTCGTGTCGCTGTCAGAGAGGTGATGACGTCATCATAGATGGCCAGCACGCAAAGGTCGTACTGGGTTCCTGCTGCCAGGTTGTTGACTAGGAAGTTCTTGCTTGATGGGGGGATCATTCTGTAGCAAGAAGAGAAGGAGAAGGCAAAACGAAAGTGCAAGGTGTCAGTATCAGCAGCTTGTTAGCTTTACCAAGCTTCCTTAAGCCCTTTTTGAAATGACAAATATAATGTGTCTCATTGGAAAATTGTTGCTTTGATAGAAAAACAATTAAGTCGGTGAGGATGTCAGAGTCAATATGCCTTATTCTGGGCACTTGGCTAGTAATTAATATTGTGTTTGCCTGCCTAGGGACGGTAGAGTGAAAGTAGATAGTAGTTAAATTCAGTTAAATTTTATTTAAATAGCGTCAAATCACAACAACAATCTACTCAAGACACTACAACAACACAGAGATGCTTGTATGCATGGTTCCTAATAAATAAAGAAATAAACTAAACTAGTGGCAACAGCGCCTAAGAGGCAAGAATCATGAGCAGTTACATATGGCAGTAATTAGCCCAGTCTGTTCCCTTTTTGTGGCTGATCTGAGGATTTAACATTTGTAAACTGAAGGAAATTAAAATTATTAACACTGCAAGGGATATTTTAGGTGCAGTATCACAGTTAACAGTAAGGGCACAATGACTGAGTAGCCTTGCTCTATTCAGCTATCCTATTGCATCCACGTAATGGTGGTAATGAATCTGAACTGCACAGAAAGGTGCACAAAATTGGTGGGGGAGGACAATGGTCTGTTATTTATTTGAATTAGAGTGTAAAACAAACCATCATTCATAACCTTAAACCATTTTCTGAAACCCAGTGCACTTATTGTCCCTTCTCCCGGGTACGACTGTAAGACTGGCATGACAACGGGCTCCTTGTGTCAACATAGCAAAAGCATTTTCTGCACAGCCTAAATAATAAATACACCTACTGCTTTGTTTGTTAAAAAAAAAAAAAGCATGTAACACTGTCCTCCGGAGTAATAAAAGACTACAGTACATTTTTAAAACAAGACAGAAATGCAAAAACAACGGCAACAAATATTCAACACTGAGGAAAGAATAGAAATGAGGAGTAAGCACCGTCAGCTCCACTGTGTATAGCTGGATTCTGAAAGCTCCACAAAAGGACTCCAATTAAATGACTTATTATGGCACAGAAGCTTTGAGCAGACAACCCTTCTCAGCACAAACCCGGGTTCCAACCAAGCACAAGTGTACTTGTGGTCTTTCCTCATCACTCATCAGCAGTGAATTATTTTGGATGTTCTCTTGGACAAACAGTTCCCCACTTTGCGTTAATTTTGTTCGCTCTTCACTGGATACTTGTCACATTGACTGGAGTTTTTGCACATTTGTCCTTCAGTTGCCCCTTAAAAAAAAAAAAAAAAAAAAAAAAGGTCTTGTCAGCTTTCCTGGAATTCCTCATTAAAATGCTAATGAAATTCCTCATTAAAAGCGAAGAGGGCAGCTAGTTCACAAGCTCGTGGCCGAGCGTGCACTGAGAGCAGCAGAGGGCTACTTTGGCCAGGTTAAAGCATCTGGTTTTGAGTTTGAGTTAAGTGAAGGTTAGGAGACATGTTAAGGTTTAATGGTTAGTATTAAGAGCTCAGGATGAATGTAATGGCAGGTCATCACTATGCCCTCTATGGAATACCAGCACAAGACTTTAAGTAGGTGTGAGTGCATGTGAGCGAGGCCATTCATATGACCCTATGAATACTAATAGGACCATCTGAACAGTGGATGACCATGAGAGTTCTACCCTTTGCTTCTCTTATTGGTTTTATCACAATAGTGTAGAACCTTGGCTACACACACACACACACACACACACACACACACACACACACACACACAAACATCCTAAAAATGTCACTATTTCTATGCTGAGACCCACAAAAGGATGCTGAAGATGGCAGGTTAATGATAGGTATGAAAATCACTGGCACCTACAAGCTCAGACACAAGCGGCTCCATTTGTATACACATGCATTCACAGACAGGGATTAATTTCTCTATTAACTGCTGCACTTGCCTTGGGCTTAATTTGTGTATGAATGTGTGTATGACTGTGTTTCCTAAGCCAGCAAAGCATTAATATCTTTCTGTGAAAAAGTGTTTGTTTTAGGACTCTAGGTAGGTCTGTGCATTCAAAGTTCATCTTTTTCTTGCAGGCTGAAATGCAGTCTTTGTTTATTCACACATTTAAAATTTACTATTCTTACAGGTACACACAGATAATAATCTTTGTACTCAAGTATTTCTTGACATTTAATGCCTGTATTTTAAAAAAAAAACTGGACAGAAAAAGCCTTAAACATACACATTTCCTTAACAGGGTTTATGTACGATGTTTTAGAAAGTCATCAAACCGTGACGTGCAACATAGTCTTTCTAGTTTTACAGTATAGTTTGGCATTTTTCCAATAATTTTCAGTCCAGTCTTTGTACCTGACCATGGTTTGTTTGTTTGTTAAGCCACTGACACTGAACTAAGAATCATTTAAGCAGAAAAAAATGCTCCTGCAATGCGTTGCAGCATCCTTAAAAAGAATTGATGAAACTGGACGAGGTCGACAAAAGAAGAAGTGGCAGATCTAAAAAACCTTATATATATAAAATATTGAGGTCAATCCCTTTATTTTTTGCTGTAGGCTGGAAACATTTGGGTTTGTCATTAAAAAAAAACCTCAATATGAGACAAAAGATCAACATTAGATTTTATTTCCAAGTATTTACATCTGGATCTGATAGACAGTTCAGAAGATGGCACCTTTATCCATTTGTGAGCGAACAGATAAACTTAAAAGAGATTAAAGTGAATAAAATGTAATACTTAGTTGCAAATGTTTGTTTGTTATAACTGCATCAAGCCTGTGACCCACTGACATCACATTCACTGAAGGAATGCGATATCCACTACAGGCCTATAGAGACAGCAGTTAGCTAGCCTAATTAAACGTTCACAAGACTAGTGTTTACATTTTTATTTCCATTAGGGTTTAAGACTTGGCTCTTCTCTCTCTCTCTCTCTCTCTCTCTCTCTCTATATATATATATATATATATATATATATATATATATATATATATATATATATATATATAATGTCCATTAATTCAGTCAGTAACAGTTGAGCTTGAGGCCAGAATGAACACCCTTGTGTTCTTGCATAAGAAAGACATTATTAAACATCTAAAAATGATCAGCTGTGAGTATGATGTAACAGTAATGAGGCACTTCAGTCACAGTAGTCTTAGAAAAACTGCTCAGTGAAGAGTTTTTTCTGCTAACTTTGAATAACAGTTGCAGGCTGCACCCTGAACTTCTAGAAAAGCAACTTAATAAAACAGAAAGATGAAATACTGCCAGAGACACTCTTTTCCCTAAACCTACTTGGGTTATTTTTGCTCCAAGGATGGTAATGGGCATTAAAGGACATGATTAGTAGGTTTTCTTTACAATGGAGGCAAAAAAAAGAGAGAAAAGATTTATTGGACACAAAGCATTTTCTACTGTGAAAAACAAAATTGGAGAAGAATATGCAGGAATAATGTACCAGGCTCGAGGGCTGTTTGCTTCCTAACGATGCATGGATCCTTCCAAGAAAGCATTTGGTGCATGAGTCTTCCTTCTTACAGAGAATAAATCACAATGTTGCTGATCAAAGTTCATCAGGATACCAATGAAATACTGAAAAACTTTCAGCATGTGAGCAAAGCAATCACCATTTATAATTTGGTTTATGGTAGGCACAATCAAGATATTAAAAATGTGTTTGGGCTACACTAAATGCACAAAAATGAATTTCTGACCAAATCTGTGTTTTTGTTTCTTTCCTTTTTTGTGCGTTTTTTCTCTTGCATTCCTTCTTGAGCCATTAGCAGTGTGAACTCATCCAAACTGACTCATTCATTGTAGTTAATTTCTTTGTGTCTGAGCTGGATCTTGCTGCCAGTCTTTGAAGCCCTACAGTGGGCACATGATTGCCTTGGCCGAGACTATTACACTAATCTATCTACTCTGCTCTGCCAAGCCCTCAGCCCAGGGCGCCTCTGTGTGAGTGTGTGTGTGTTTCAGGGTTTCATTACACTTTCATTACACAAGAGAAAATGTCAGCTAACATGCTTCTCTAGGAGTATCCATCTGTGTACTTATGTCTATATGTGTCTGCTATGAATGTGGATATACTCACACATGCATATTTTATATATATATATATATATGATATATATATATATATCATGATATGATATGATATGATATGATATGATATGATATGATATGATATGATAGTGATAGTGATAGTGATAGTGATAGTGATGATGCATGTGTGTGTGTGTGTGCACGTGTGTGAATTCCATCACAGTAATCATCTTCCAATCCAATGGCAGCCTCTTATTCCCACTGGCTGTCACTGTGCCCAGCCTCCTGCCAGTATTCATCACTGATACGACTCTCCATGATTGTAAACACAAACCTGCATGTGCATGGATATGGCTTTTGCGCCGTATCAGTATGCATGTTAATCAAGTTTAGCTTCTCTCACCCCAGGCCCGGGACGAAGCAAGGATCTCTGTTTGTCACGCCTAGCTTTTTGTCTCCAGACAAATGATTGTTTCCAAGAACAGAACAGCGAACTGTGATAACAGATTGTTCACACTGCAATTCACTTGATTAAATATTGGACAAAGCGTAAAGGCCACAAACATGCACTCGTTTGGGAGGTTTGGAGGCATTCGCGGCAATGATGCAACACACAAAACCAGGACCTCCAGGTCAAGTTGGAGTTTTGCGATAAGGGGCGAGGACTTCTAATAACTCAGCCGCAGTCCCCCCTAGCAGCACGGTCCAGTTAGATCATGTGTGACACACGGGGTGAACAATTCACAATCATTTTCACTGCTTTGGCTAGCTCATTAGTCGTTTTGTGTTTCTGTAGGGAAATCATATTTTTTTCATTTCAGAGATGAGAGATGGTTTTCCAGTTCTGAACAATTTCTGGTGATCTGAAATAAATTTTCATGTATTCTGCTGAACTTCTCAGTTGAAGAATATTTGTTTTTGTCTGGGATAAAGGGGTAGGTCAACATTTTGTAAAATGTTTCTGTGATTACAGCAGCTAGTTACCTTAGCCCGGCATTAAAACAAGAAGCAGGTGAAAATAACTGAACTAACAAAATGCCTCAATGCACTGCCTCTATCTTATCTCTCTCTTGTTTAAAGGGGACACATCAGGTCTATAGCCGATGTCTAACTGGTACTTCTTTGCAGTATTTCTAGCTTTAAAAAACAAAACAAAAAAACCCCTTAAACTATCTGTTTATGTATTTTCTCAGCTGCCTTCTGTCTGAGTAATCCACTGTAGGCAATGTCCTTTTAAGGCCTCTCGGTTTCTGACCTGCAAAATTCTGGCTCTCTTTTCCAGCTCCAGAGTATGATTTTTTTTATTTATTTGTTTTATTGATAACAATTTTTCACTTAAGATGCCAAACGTCTTGACATGTTTTAGCCTGAATCTGATCTGAAGTCTGCAAATGAACACAAGCAAAACAACTTTCGCAACAGCACAGCAGACACTGTTTGGGGTCACGCATGGACGATCTGATGTCAGTTTGATGGGAGAAGACGAGACAACATCGCCGATGTGGGCCTGAAGTCTGATTTTTGTGATACGCTCACTTACTTTAATTACTTATTGCTTTAAATTTGAAACTAACCATGCAAAGCACACATTTGAGACATCAAAACAGTATTTACACTGATCAGCCATAACGATAAAACCACAAACAAGGAAAGATGATAAAATTGATCATCTCATTAGCAATACTGATGGAGCTTATGTGATATGAAGCAACAGAAGCATGATATTCTAACCTCAGCTCCTTCTGTATATAACCACTACCCACTCTCATTAAATAACATTTAAACAGAAAAACACAGTAAAATTGCACAGCAGTGTTACTCAAACACAGAAAGGACCAAAATGTGGGTCACAGATTTCTAAAAGTAGGTTGTCCAATTATTTCAGAAAATTGTATGCAGTGCTTCTGGCTAGAGCTTTCTATGTTACTGCAACTGAAGCTAGTCTAGATTAAATAGCCTGAAACATGGCAAACTTCGTCAGATAAGCTAAGAAAATAGCATGCAACAGCAGTTATAGGCTTTGAAAAATGTTTCTTTGCAAAGCACTTTTAAAACATGTGTTTCTTTCATTTTCTCACATGCTTCTTTCTGCCGTTGTGCAGTAAAAATGGATCACATTACACAGCAATCACTCACGAGTCATTTCTTTCACAGCCTTCTGAAAATAACTTTCTTCAAGTTAATTTTCTAAGCAATTGAGCAACCAATCCGACAACACAAGTACAATCAAACCAGTTATGTATAACTGGTTTATAAACACAAAGTGAAGACGATTAATGGTAGTTCAACACCTGCCCCATTACTGCTAACCTCAGAGCTAATGTAGCTTACACAGCAGATGGCATAATGCCACGCTAATAGGTCTGAGTCTCTCGGGCAGACAGAAAACACTGCAGTGGTGAACTTCATATCTCTGTGTTACCATGCACAGTGCCCCTGACACCACAACTAATGGTTAACAAGCACCCACACATCTTGTAGTCATACATGGGACAAGGACAGGTGGGCTTTCTTAACAACTTCCTTCCAAACTGCAGTTTTTTTAACCCTGCAATGAAGTAAAAGAAAAGCTTAAGGAAACATTTCTCCAAGCCCAAACAGTGTTAAGAAATTACTTTTTTTAATTATAGTAATAATATCACAGTTCCCAAGAAAGCATGCTGCCACCTCATTTAAATGCCAGAGAGTATCAGCATTATCTGAAAACTATAATTATCCAAACTCTTCAAATTGCTTTCCAGATAATCATCCTTACACTCTAAATTAGTGAAAAATGAATGTAGCTTGAAAGATCAGAGCTATTCGTTCATACAAAAAATTAGAATCCGTGCCATTTTTGGGGTCTTAAGAAATCATAGTGTGAATTACTGCTTGGAGTGAGTATAAATTAAAGATTTAATGAAGAAAAAAGTTTAGCTCTAAAATTAGTTTTATGAATATTAAAACTACTCTTAGGGGTATCGTGACTTACAGAGCAGATCACATTGAGCTTATCTGCGATCAAAAGACACTTAAAAATGAAAACTGTTCTAGTCAAGATTTTTATTGTAATAATACAGAAAACAATACTTCAAAGGTGAAAGATGCTGCTCCCAACGTCAAACCAGCACAAAACTTTTTAATTAGTTCTGAAGCTTTTCAGCTGCTTATTTTAGTTTTGGCATTTAAATAGTGCATCCCACTACGATCTAGACATATTCACGCACATATTCATACAGCACTAACTATACTCACGCAGTGCTGCAATCACTGCATGATTGATTACAGAGACTCACACATGCATCGGGGCAATTTGGGGATGGGAGCTTTCCCAAGAACACTGGACTGGAGGATGGCCTGCTCTACCTCCTGCACCACAGTCGCTTGGTAAACATTAATATTTTGGTTGACTGCTCTCATCAGCATTATTCCCACAGAGTAAAAAAGCTCTCATGAACCAACAGCATGCTAGCTCCCAGCACCAAAGTTAGCATCTAGCCGGTGAATACAGCGATTAACAACCAGGACAAATATTTCTATCCAGTGGAGAACATAACATTCACATCTGGCCAGAAATATGACTGCAAATGAACGTTAATGCTGCTCTGTCACCTCAACCCAGTGCAGCGCTTCTTGCATTCTTGTAACTCTCAAGAAACACAAGTGCAAATAAAACCCTTTCAGTGGCATGGAAAGTACACAGACCTTCATCTGAAATACATAGAATGAGGAAAACTAATTGTAACATATCAGTAACTTACATAAAAAACATCCTGCAGTGATACTAAATTATTATTAAATAAATAATGTTATTAAATAAATAATGTAAAAAGGCTTAGATGAATCTCATTACTGTTATGACTAGATGTCAAAGCGTCATGCAGCTAACGCTGTCCCAGATGTGGGATAGATGCTTCAGCATTATCTGCTGCAAGCTGTAGACCTCCATCTGCCCAGCTCAGCTCCACTCTTCCAGCTTAGCTGAGTCATCTGCATCTCCTTAATGCTGTGGCTGGCTGCTTCTATACATCCTCCCTGCACAATGTTATTTCTTAAATCTGTTGTTCTTGATCTCCCGTACATTTTCTTCATGTTTTTGGTTTCCTTCTGCCTCCTGTCCATCGTTCCTCCTTCCCTGCTGTTCTCTTTGTCATTCTCTTTTTTGTTTTTTCCCCTTTGTTTACTTCCTTTCTTTTCTATTGATCCAGCCTTCCTAAACCATTCCTTTTTAGCGAACTTTACTTTGCTCATTCTTCTTCCTTCCAGCTGCCCTTATATTATCCTTGAACCAATGCTTCTTTTCCCTCCCCTTCTCACCGCTCCTTCCCATGTGCATCTATGTTTGTTTCATGATTCCATCCACTTTCTTTTTCCATCCTTTATTCCCTCCTTCTCTTTCCCCAGTTCAACTGATCTACACTTTCATTCTCCCTCTTCTGAACAAAGGGATATAAATCTTTATGTTCCATTTGTCTACCCCTCCTTGTTTTACTTTAGTCTCATCCTCATTGCTGTGGTAATTCCCCTTGTACTACTTATGTTAGCTTAAAACCCCATAGACTACTTACAGCAATAAGAGTGCTGAGTTTGGCCTGCTATATGTTTATGGTACTATAAAATCAGAATTGGAACATTATGGCTGGATAAAGGCGGATGCTTTTTCATACCTTAAGCACAGTTGGGCTAGGTGTTACTGTATACGTGGGCCACAGGGACCACTGGCAAGGATAAACTACTGTACTTCCTGATACAGAGAGAAAGAAAAAGGGATGGAGTGAGAGTATGGGCTCTTTAAAAGCTTGGATTCATCCCCCACCCGCTGTTGTGTGGTCTCATAAAAAAGCTTGCCACACAATTTGCTTGATGTGTAGTTTTTCTGGCAAATGGCAACCAGCCCCTGTAGCTCGATGGATCTGCTGGACTGGAAAATAACAGCTGAAAAAAACAAAAATCAAATCAAAGAACAAATGGCAGTGCAGATGACAACAAAGGTTGTGTGCATTTCTGTATTACTTAGGGAATGTCAATGCCGAGTTAATGTCTGCGAACATAGCCTCAGATTTGGCAGATATTTTGAAGTCTTTATGTCATTAGGCCCATTGTAGCTTCAAACAAACGGCTTCTCCAGGGCTTGAGTTTATGGGCATATACCGCACATGACAAACAGAAAAGCTCAGTCTTTTAGTTTTGAAAAGTCAGTTTGGTTTTGCCCCTAGCTACTCTGTCAACTTTCTCTTGCCTCATGAAAGAGTCTACTTATTGTTCTCAACTTCACATATTAGTTTACACAGCGATATGAGATGAACTAATAGTACAGACAATATATTCTTAGCACCAATCAGTGTTCTTTTTCCTGCTCTGAACAAGGCTTAACTGGATATACTGAGGCACAGTGGCTTGTTCCCTGAGTGGATATTAATGGAGCAACTTGTGCATTGTATCAAATTATCTTATTTGTTGTTTTTAAATTTGGCTGTGCTCAGTTGTGTTTTGTGAAAACATCAGGCTTCGATAGGTTTTCCTATAAGATTGTTATAAAGTCTAAAGTTTTGAGCTTGAGAAGCTCTTTAATGCAACATAAACCATTTAATATTAAATATTTCTAATCTCATCATCTTTGTGCTCTTACTCCACCTCCCCGGAAAGCACTAGTCAATGTTTCTTTCTATGTTCAGTGCCCACATGTCTTTAAGAGGCCTTTTACCATGACCACTGAAAAATCTATTTATTGACTAAACAACACAACTATCCATCTCTGATCCCAGAATAGGTTGTATCCATTCAAACCTTTAATTAAGTAAAGTAATTGGTTCTACACTGGAACACAAGTGCATTCTACTTTCTCTACTACATTTTGCAGTCATCCATATCGGCACTGAGAGTTTCAGCATCATCATCATCGATGTGGCAGTAACTTGCACAAAATCAGTGACTTATAAAGGCCAGAGACTCTATTTGCTGCTTCTCCCCTGGTCGTGTGTAAAAGGTCATCACATTATTTACTCAGTGTCACTCTTTACTTGACATGACCCTGAAATATCAGGTCAACAGCTTAAGCTTAGATATGGGCTGTGTTGATGACTCAATCTGCTTCCTCCAGCAGTTACTGTATGTCTGTTTAAGACTGGAGAAAAATACAAATCTAAGTTTAGAAGAGAAGAGAGTAAGAGAACATAACTTCTGCTAATAATTGAGCTACAAATGTTTTACTGAAGCCTCAATTAGTTCTCCACTATAAAGAGGCCTGAGTTAAATGATGGTGTAGTGCACTTGATGCTCTGGATTAAGGCCTTGAGTAGCTTGTGAAATAAGGTAGATTCATGTAGGTTTTAGATAGACAGAACAGTTATCTGGGGCAGTGCGATGGGACTGTGGTTAGCACTGTTGCCTCACAGCAAGAAGGTCCTGGGTTCGAGTTCGCCTCGGACGGGACCTTTCTTATGGAGTTTGCGTGTTCTCCCTGTTTTTGCTTGGGTTTTCTCCAGGTATTCCAGATTCCTCCCACAGTCCAAAAGACATGCAGTTGCTGGGGTTAGGTTAAATGGAGATTCTAAATTGCCCATAAGTGTGAATGTGAATGGTTGTCTCTCTCGCTCTTTATTGGCCCTGCGACAGGCTGGTGACCTGTACAGGGTGCACCCTGCCTCTTGCCCTATGACAGCTGGGATAGGCTCCAGCACCCCCGCAACCCTAAACAGGATAAGCGGAAGAGAATGAATGGATGGATGGAAAACAGTTATCTTCAAAGTTGACTGGAAAACCTACCGAATTTCTTTTCTTTGCCACTGTAGATGATGAAGAGTTTATGCTGTGTGTGTGTGTGTTGGCCACAGCCAAGAAGGAATGTTGTGGTTTATGTTTTAATCTTATTTCTGTGATATCAGATATTTGCAGATATCAAGTATGATGTAATTATATTTACTTAAATGCTGAATAAAAATTAGGTGTACTGAAATTGCCTACTTATTGTGACACATTTATTTACCACAAAATACTTAATCAAAATACTGGAGACCCTGGTTCCATATTATGAATTAGAGCTGCTTCTATTATTTATATAAATATAAATGAAATTGATGAGATCAGCACAACAGTAGCAGTATCACTCTCTTTGAGTTCTTATGATTGAAGGAAAAAAAACTCATTGTGTAGTATCACAGAGCGATGCTTCTCTCACCTCATAAACAATAATTAACACTAATTAGCAAAGCTGATCTGACTTAGTGCCGGTGCCATTTGTCATGTTACTTAGTAACAGTGCCTGTCAGTGCCAGCAAATAAAATAAACAAACAAGTTGCTACCTGAATGCATGTTTATATATATATATATATGTATATATATATATATATATATATATATATGTGTAGTATATATATATATATATATATGAAGGTGTGCTCCCTTAAGCGTACATTTTGCACAGTTTGAGAGATATGCATATTCCAAGTTCTAATGTAAGTCCCCATACAAAAAAAAAGACCTATACTGTACCAGTCAAAAGTTTGGACGCACCTTCTCATTCAGTGGTTTTTCATTATTTAAAAATCATCTGCATTGCAGATTAATACTAAGTCATCCAAACTATGAAGAAATACATATGGAATTATTTAATAAATAAAAAAGTGTTAAAAAATGTTCTAATCCATATCATGACAATCACTACTCAACTAAGTAAAGAAAAAATGACAGTCAATCATTACTTTAAGAAATAAAGGTCAGTCAATCCAAAAAATTTCAAGAACTTTTTGATCAAACATTCTGATGAAGCTGGCTCTCATCAGGACCGCCCCAGGAAAAGAAGACCAAGAGTTACCTCTGCTGTACAGGATAAGTTCATCAGAGTTACCAGCCCCAGAAACCACAAGTTAACAGCACCCCAGATAAGAGCCCACCTATATGCTTCACAGAGTTCAAGCAGCACACACATCTCAACATCAACTGTTCAGAGAAGACTGCGTGAATCTGGACTTTATAGTTGAATTGCTGCAAAGAAGCAACTTCTAAGGAAGAACAACAAGAGGAAGAGAATGGCTTGGGCCAATGAACACAAGGAATGGACATCAGACCAGTGGAAATCTGTCCTTTGGTCTGATTAGTCTAAATTTGAGATTTTTGGTTCCAAACGCCATGTCTTTGTAAGATGCAGAAAAGGAGAGTGGATGGTTCCTACATGTGTAGTTCCCACTGTGGAGTACGGAGGAGGAAGTGTGATGGTTTGGGGGTGCTTTGCTGGTGACACTGTTGGTGAAAATCCAAGGCACGCATAACCAGCATGGCTACCACAGCATTCTGCATTATAGAAAATGCATGTTATACTCCAAACGGATAACAAAGAAAAAATGTAAAATAAATTGATCTTAACTATATGACAACGCATTACAGCAAACAATGTTTATGCTTCATTAAAATATGAGGAAAATATAATTTGTAAAACAAATAGATTAAGATTGCAACCTAAAAATGAATGACATTATGAATGATGCACATTCTTCTACAATTCATGACATGCATGTGCTGGGTCTTTGGAGAGCTATGATGTAACATACGTAGGTGGCCTATGTTGTTGCCGCATTTATCCTTGTGCAGGTGCATAAATACCTGTGCAGTGTTTTAATTACCTTTCAGTCGTGTCCTGGTGTTTTACATGCAGTGCCGAATAACAGAAACATAAAATGCTGGCACTTTTTTCCCCTGGGTCCTACTCTTTGCTGTGGTCAGTTTTTTTTTTTTTTTTTTTTTTAAGGTGCAAACACATTTGTCCCTCTAGTTTTTTCACTTCTTTGTACAAACTTGGGGGAGGTAGTCGGAAATGCATGCAAGGAAATGACGGTGTTTCTTTTACAAAGTTTTACACTTTAAAACTTTAAGGCATTTTTCTATAACAATGTCAGGGCTGCGGCTCTATCTGGTGGCAGATGGCTGCGTAACATTTAGGACAAATGTTTACAGCATCAATTAGAATCTTAACAGTTAGGCTAACCGACTAGTACGTCTGGTACCGACTAGTTACAATAGCGACGATTAGTTGTCTACTTGACTAGTTGCGTACGTTCCTACTGTATACCCAGATAAACATGAGACTAGTCCTCTTTATATTTGTGTGTTAAAAGCTGTACAGTTTACTGAACCACCGCTTTAACATTAAAAGCAAAGGAACTACTCATGTTAATAAAAACTAGAATGGCAGTGAGACTACTACTCTGAACAGAGGTTTACTTTTGTGACTGACTAGGCCTGTCTCTGCAATAGAAATACAATCCTTAAGCAGCAAAACTGCCATTAAAGCAGCGGTACTGTATCTGTAAACATCTGCCAGTCTCAAGTGTCCTTGAGCAAGACATCGAATCCCTGTCAGTTCCAGGGGTGCTGTTCTGCAACTGACCCCAATCTCCCTGAGGAAGAAGTAGTGGGTTAGGTTTCCCTGCAGAAATCAATACAGAATTGAGTATTATGACTGTTACTTTTTAAATATGCAGCAACTAGCAGGTTCCCAGGGTTAGCATAACCGAGAGAGTACAGTTATGAAGGTTTAAACCATCACTCTGAAGAAAAAATACAGACATCATCCCACACCAAATGGCATTATGCTGGGCAGGTGTGGTGTAAAGCACAGAAATGTCTATTGTGGCAAATCAATAAACTTTCACTGAACCTGGAAAGTAAGAGCCCGTGACAGCTTTCCCTTGTCTGCCATTCTCTTTCCCTCTTTCCTACTTTTTTCTGCTATCTCCATTCGTGTTCCCATCATCCTTTTTCCTCTTTTTCCTGCTCTGTCCCTCTTCTCTGTCTTTGATGAGTAGCTAATGAAAAAACAGAATCAATTGACTGCTGCTTTGTGCCAACGGAGGTGTTGAATGGAAATCAATCCACTATCTAAAGATAAGAGAACTGCAAAATAACACAGACACACAAATGACTTCCTACTGGAAAAAAAAAGGGGGAAGAATAAGGGGAAGTGGGGAATGTGAAAGGACAGGATGAAAGGAAAAGTGATGCAACAGAGAGGGGAATGATCAGGGTGGGTAGTGAAAGGGTGTCTAATCACTCCTCCTCTGTGGGCCCACAGAAAGCTGCTTGATTTGAATACATAATGTAGTATTTTAAAGTCTCGGGATAAAAGTATAAATGCACAAACTTTATATTATGAATTCAGGTGAAAGCAACAAAAAGGCAATAATGTTATCTTTAAAAGGCAAACGGCTGGCACCATCTCTGTATGTTGCACCATCTCTAAATGGGCTTCAGGGGTGATGAATTAGGGGTACAGATTAGGAATAATATGCATGGCCGATAACAGTATGAGATTCCCATCCATGGATCCAAGGATCACAAGTGAAAGATCAGTCCTAAAAAAGTACTCTCCTAGCAACCAAGCGCATTGTCATTATGGCCCAGGTGGTCACTCCCAGTGTTTCTCCAGTTCCTGTTGATGATGATGCATACTGATCAAAGCATGTGTAAGGATTAGTAGGGATACAAAAGACAGATTTTTCTACGGAAGGTCGAGGTGTTTGTTAATTCGGTCTCCCCCATTTCACTGGAGTAAATATTTGGCTCAAATAACAATCATTCCCTGTGAGATTGATCTAATCTTTGTAATCCTGTACAAACAGCAAAAGTCAAGAAAGGCCAGCAGAGCTCTCCCTGTCAAGGCCATCCTGTCTGAGTCAGCAGGCTGGACTGTGTTGTGTTAGTTTTCCAGGATTTGAGATGAGGATGAATATTCTCATGTCTCTTTGCTTTCCATCCCCATTTCATATCCTTGTTAGTCTAACTTGCCCTGCTATGAACTTTCCGTCTGTAAGGAAGTAAACAATGATGGATTGTCTGTGCACATGCTCTGATAAAAACCATGCTTAGAATCTTCCACATTAAGGTTAATTATACATATTTTTGGCAAGGAGGTGTGTAGAGTGAAAAAATATCACACTGAATAAATCAGCATTTTTATGATCAAATAGAATTTTAGATACTTTATTTGTCTTTTCTCTTTGGTATTCTAACAGAGTTTCCATGTTCATACTGTAGCCTTTTGTGTAACCCTCTCACCTTCCAACCTTCTAGCTCATACATAGACTTCACCGGGCTTTTACAGTGACCTTAAAACTCCCACATGCATCCTTTTCAGCTCCCATGTACTTTCTTTGTAGTGCCCTAGTAGCACACTTGGAATGGCCTAATAGCTCCCTTATAGTCACCTTGCAGTGCCCATATATAAACATTGTAAGTATGTCAGTGCTTCTCAGTTTTTTCCAGCTGCTCCATTTCTTGTCTGTGTGACCACATTTTCCAGAGGGATCATTAAAGTTGCATATATTCTGATGTAATTTGATCTATACAGCTCACACTTGGGTAATTCTCTACCTCCACACAGGCCACATCATGGTTCAGTTTCCACTGTTTAAACCATCTCACTCGGTGTAATGAACGTCACGCAGTGATGCTGTTAAGATTACCTGTAAACGAGTGAGTCATCCTGGCTTCCATTATACTGTATCTGGAACATTCGAATTCCTGGTATGTTCCTCTGGAAGTTGAACTTGATCAGTGCAGTTGATGACGTGGCCTCAGCCGTCACCACCCTCTTATCCACGCCACTCTTTACATCACCAGTCACGTTGCTACCGTTGGCACCACCTCGGGTTGATGTGGAAATGTCTGACGATCCCGGGTCAGGCTCTTGGATGTTGTTTGTATTGTTGGAAATGTGAGGGAGTTTTATAATAACCAGATCCACTGTCTGGTGAGCTTCGCCTGCCGGGTTGGAGGAGATGCAGGTGAAGGAGCCGGTGTCTTTCACGGTACTGATGAGGATGTCCAGAGTCCCGTTAGCGTAGACCAGTGTTCTAGAGGAATTAGACACCAGCTTACCCTCAGGAGAGATCCAGTGGATGGCTGGCTCTGGGTCACCTCTTGCCTTACATCTTAAAAGACAGAAAACCAGTGACTTGAAACTCGAAATAAGACAGAACAGGGACAACCGCACAGTAAAAGCAGAGCTTAAAGCTTAATGCTTTTTGGGATCCTGCTACCTTTCCTCAGAGACTTAGGCAAGGGAAAAGAGTCTGAACCTCATCAACAGAGTCCATTAATTTTAATTACAGTACACCTCAAATTATAGCCTTTGTACTAAAGAAGACTTTTGCTGCATGCATTCTGCAGAAAAAAAGACTATGATAGAAATGCAAGAGCAAAAGAAGAAGAAGTGATTAGCTAATATTTGTTTGTACTGTTATATGTACTTTTATATTCAAATTTTTTTTTAATAAAATCATTTTTATTGTAATTAAAAACTATCTATAGAAGCCCATGGTGGTGTCTGTCTGAAGTTACTGAGTGAAAATACTAAACAGCTTAGTAGTTATGAAAATTGCTTGCCATAGTCACAGCTCTCTCAAAGCGAAGATCAAGTTAAACAGCCAGAAGCACAATAAAATAGACAGATTTCATAGCTTTATGACAGGTGAGATGTCCATTACCCTAAACAGAAAGAGGCACGGAAATGAATGTTCATAATATTGTATTTCAACAAACAGAAATGGTTGCAAAACAAAATAGGTTTAGTTTTAAGAAATCAAAATTAGAAGCAATCAAAGTGAGAAGCAAATTACAATACGTGAAGTGCTGCAAAAGTTATAGAATAAAAGCTAAAAAAGTCACAGTCTATACATGCCCCACACATGGTTTACAATGTCATGAATGAACTAATAAGGGCTCCAAGTCCTGTGACATGTAGTTTATTTGAAGTGAAAAGGGGACATGAAAGTGACAAGAGCACATACACTTCAGTTGTATTAATCCTAACCCCAAAGATATGCACATCACAGCGAATTTCATGAAAGTATAAAGAATAAAGATTTGTGCTGATTTATTGGCATAACTGGTAGAGGAATCCATAACTGGTGTTGTGAATAATGTGTAAAATAATGCATTCTCTTTCTTTCTTTCTCTCTTTTCTTTTTATTTTACAAAGCAGCAAGTGATGTGTAATCCATCCCTTTTTTGAGTAAAAACCTCAACACTATGATAAAGGAAGGGCTGGCTAAAAAAAAAAAAAATGTTGTCAACACCTAATCATGTAATCTCACACTTTCCTCACTTTTTGAGGTTTCATGAATTAAAATATGTGCTGCAAAAGATTAAAAAGTTTAATAAGTTGACCCATGCTGTCCACCTATACCTTGACTATGGCCTGATCATGAGACAGAAACAAGGAAAAGGGATAATAACATTTCATTGATTTTCTTTTACCCATTTCCCCCTTTTCATCATATTTCCATATTTGGAAACATAACATCTATCATGAGTAAAAGTGTGTGACCAATATATATGCAAATGAAGTAATCATCATCTCTCAGACATGTCATGTGCATCACTGAGAGTTGGGGCTTTTCATATTCTTGCTTGTTTGTGCAAGTCAGGTGGTTATAGGATAATGACAGAGCTGCACCAAAACAATAAGAACTGCGCTCCCTAATTATTATTGATTTCATGCCAGCATGCTATGTTTACATGCATTTCTAGCAAGCACTGATACCTGAGAGCAACTCTCTGGCCTTCAAGAACCCTCATCTCATGAGAATATCTGGTGATGAGTGGGGGCTCGCAGAGGAACTCCTCTTCAGGGATGGACCAGAAGTATCGGCCGGACAGGTGCTGGGGTGTGGCACACGTCTCCAGGTCGTCCTCTCTGTTCAGTCGTCGCAGCCAGAGTAACTCACAGTTACAGTGGAGAGGGTTGCCACCGAATGACAGTGCAAAGGAAGATGGGGTCATGATCCCTGACGTTGCTAGAACCTGGGATAGTAACACAACAAGTGCGTTAAAAAAAACAACAACTAGAAAAGCAAAATTTTCATAGAGAATTCCACTAGTTTCTGTTTGGACAGATGAGTGTGTGGTTCTAATATAAGCTATTGAAGAAGGAGAAGTCTAATCTCTGATAACTACACCAGCATTTCACAGCAGTCCCGAGTGTTACTCCCGTTTTAGTATACATGCTGCTTCTGGGCAAAATTATGAATTGGTACTATATCACTGCTACATAGTTGACATACAATTTTGTATTTCTGTTTCATCATATAGACTTTGACAGTTTTATAAGTCTGTCCATTAGGGCTGCAGCTATCGATTATTTTAGTAATCCAGTATTCAACTGATTATTCCATTGATTAATCAAGTAATCAGATAAGAAATTATTTTCTTATTAATGAGCAGATTTAAAAACATAGGTCTTTAAGAATTGGTTCCCATTTTAGAAATTGCAATATTGCACTAAACCCTTTCATTGTGTTTATGTGCCAGGATGAAATCAGATTTTTTTGAAGAAATTTTTATTTTTATTTTTTAAATGCAAAAATAAATAAGTTATACAAATATAAATGACGCATAAAATAAAATAGCCCTTACTCTGTCTTCATGGAAGGTTTTCTTACATCAGCAGGGAACAAAGAGTTCTGACAGTGTGTATCTCCTGGATGAGGTAGATTTGGTGTGTGTTTATGTGTATCTGTTTATGTATATGTGTGTATGTGTGTGTGTGTGTGTGCATGTTTAGGTGTGGCAGTGAATAAGTATGTGGTGGCTGCGATGAGGAGAAGTGAGCATATCAGCTTTCTCTGAACTGAAGTTTACTCTGTGCTGCTATGCATGTTGCACTTTTCCTGCTGCAGAAAACAGACATTATGATGGTGTAGATGTTAATAGTAATTCAGTGTCCAGCCTAACAGCACTGGTTCAGTGGCTCAGAGTTTTACTGGCCCATGTATATTTTTACTGGCCTGAAGGGAGAAATGTATTTTTCATTTTAAATATTAATACACTATCATTTATATATATTAATCTAAATCTGCTAAATATTGTTATAAAATCCTTAAAATAAATATGGTCTACTACACCCCATGCCCCCATTTAGACTCACTGCTGCTTGCTGCTGGTATCGCTGTGATAGAAAGCAGGACGGCTGCCATTGTGTGTGCAGACAGACTCCATGTTAAACTATAACAGCATTGTCACTGCTGCTGTTGCGCTCTCAGTCTTTTTGCTGAGAACACTGGGGGCTGCATGGGCTCAATGTTGTCATACTTTTTATTCACACGCATGCTCCTAAATACGTTTCCACAGCAGGTCTATTTTTAGTCTCTAATATAGGTGAAATGCTCACGTTTCCATGGTGAGTCATCAAAGCAAAACAATCTGCATTGAGGATTTTTGTAATCGAGTTATTCGAGTTCGTCAATAAAGTTGAAAATCTGGGAGTGCACCAACCTACAGTCACCTGAAAAGAAAGTTTTCACAGGTCTCTATGCAGTCCTGTGAAAAACTACATGCACACCACAGGTTTCACTGGCTTACAGAACCACCCTAGCGGCAGTAACTTGAATTGTTTTCTGTATAACTTTCACATCGTCTCACATCACTGTGGAGGAACTGCGGCCTACTTGTCCTTTCAATGCTTCAGTTCATTGAGGTTTGCAGATATTTGTTTATGTACAGCTCCCTGTATGTCCTGCCAGTGCATTTCGGTCAGGTTCAGGTCTGGACTCTGAGTGCGCCAATGCAGCACCTTGATTCTTTTCTTTTTCAACCACTCTGTTGTACATTTGCTGGTGTGCTGTTCTGTTGCATGAGACAAATTTGGTCAAGCGTGAGCTGTCTGGCAGATGGCCTCACATCTGACTCTAGAATAGTTTGGTATATAGAGGTCTACTGGCTGCAAAATAAGCCCAAATCATAATCTCTCTGCACAGTTGGTATGAAGTGTGACAGTTGGTATGAGGTCTTTGTACAGATATGCTGTGGTATTCACCAAATGTGGCACTGTACATGGCCAAACATCTCCACTTTAGATGGGACAGTGCACTGAGACCAAAGACATTGTTTCAGAAGTCTTTGGTATGTTCAGATGCAACTTTGCAAACCTCAGCCATGCTTCCATGTTCTTTTCAGAGAGAGAGACTTTTTCCTGTCAACCCGTCCAGACGAACCATATTTGTTCAGTCCTCTAATTGCACTGTCAAGAACTTTAACATCTAACATGCTAACTGAGGCCTGTTGAGTCTTTGCTGTAGCTTGTGGGTTTTTTTAGTTCCTCTAAGCATTGCATGGTCTGACCTTGGGGTGAATTTGGTGGGACATTCAGTTCTGTGAAGAGTGTGCATTGTGTTAACACACACCTGAGTACTTCAGACCAGCAAAGTTCACAAACCACTACTTTCATAGAGGCAGTCACATTTGATTTGCAGCACCTGAGTGCTGTTTCCCCTCTTAATTCCTACGGAAGCAGTAAGAGTGTACTTACATTTTCACAAGTCTGCACAGAGTCCTGTGAAACCTTCCTGTTTTACATTACTGTAAAATGAATTGAATTAATAATTGAAATTGATTAATGTTGCTAAATGATGCTGAAACACATTTTAATTGGAGGTTGCTTATATTACTGCAACTCTTCTGCTTTGGTTTTCCTAAAAAGTCATCAAGTAAATAGTCTTTGCACTACTGGTTATATCCTGCGTTAAATTACATTGTTATTAGCATTATTAGTACTTACACATAATAATACACAAACAACCAAAGTATGCTGATTCACAACCTGTTTTTCTTTGTTTTGTGTAAATCCCCCCAATTTAGAGGCAATGCTGTAATACAAAGTGCTTAAATACTACGGTGCTGGCTGTTTTTAAGGCTTTTGATTGAATGTGATGGGAAAGAAAATTCTGAGAATACCTGTGCTCGTTGAAAAAGTGGGTCAGGTGGTAGCTTTTGGAGTTTATTAGAGGTGACATCCAGCCGGTTTAGCTTCTGTAAAAGGGAAAAGGTTCCCTCTGGAATGAAGTCCAACATGTTGTGGTCTAAACTCAGCGTGTGGAGGCTTGTCATTCGCTGGATAAATAGCAGAAAAAAAGGAGGCGTTTATTGTTATTTCTTTGTGGGTTTTTTATGATTAATATTTTCAGTCATTTGAAGGAAACAGGGTGATAAGGGTAACAGCTATTTGTCAGTCTTGCTGACAAATAGCTGACAATACTTACTAGCACATCTTCCCCATTAGTGACAGCTGCATATACACTTATTGAACTGTCAACATAATGACCTCTGTTCAATACCAAACCTCATTTTAATCTAAAATAAATGGACCCAAATGTTTTAGGGCCTTTTGATGTGCCTGGGGATGTTTTTCCCCCCTTTAGTTTTTTTTTTTGGCAGTGCCCTCCAGCCAAACAAGCTTCAGAGTAATGCTGCATTTTAAAGGGGTTCTGACCTGAATGGCCTCCCATGGAATAGAGTCGAGGTTATTGTAACTGAGATCCAACTCTTCAAGTGCCAGAAGGTCATTGAATGCTCCCTGGTGAATCATGACCAGCTGGTTGTTGTTCAGAATCAGGTGGTGAAGCTTGGACATCCCGCTGAACGTATCATTGCCTATCCTCGTCAGTCGATTGCTGTGGAAGGTTGAAGAGAGATAAAAATTCCAACAACATCGAAAACGTAGCGAACAATTTCATATTGTCATCATTTGGAATTCATACCTGTTGAGGTGCAGGGCTCTGAGGTTTTCCAGATCAGCAAAGGCATGAGGTGTGATGTAAGAGATGGTGTTTCTGGATAATGTTAGGTCCACCAGCCGTGTCATGTTTGCAAAATCTTTCCTTTTCACACTGCAAACAAAGATAAGACAAAGATAAAGATTAAAAAAAAGTAGACATGAAAAAGACACACTATGTCTGCTCTTTATTATTTTATATTTTGAATAGCAGTGATGAGTCGATCTCCAGATGAAAATGAGAGTATTCCTTTAAAAGATGATGTTGAATACTTGTCTGTCTCTGTATGGGGTTGAAATGCACTGTCATCTTGACAGGGGAACTAGGGGGAACTCTTCCAATATTTAGAGGTAAAAAAAAAAAAAGATCTTCAAACAAAAATCACGTATGGTATTCCTTTTATCCTTTGCAGCTCATTCAATATTAGTGAACCTGAATAACTGTCCAATGGCACTGCAGTTTCGAATCTCTAAACTGCAGTGCCATCAGGAGACAGGCTTAAGCTGCTCCACTGAGAACAAACAGACTATGACTTACTCTCTGGGTCTTGATGGATATGAATGTTTTTTTTCTTTTTCTCTCACCTGAATGAGTTTTATTTAATTCCAGTGCCAGAAGACAATTTGCCTGAATCCCTATAAAAGGTTCACTTGGTGACAGAGAACTATATAGTATACTAGTTGTTGATTATCAAGTTAATGAAGAAGTAATACCGTTTTAGAGGAAATGTGTTTATTAACACTTTAACAGTGGCAGTTGGTGCTGATGCAGCTGTTACCTGCCCTTACTTGCCGCGAACAGCTGAAATATCTGATCAAACGCACTTTGAATTACCCTAATTACGCGACAGTTTGTCCTATCGGAAAAACTCAAACGTTTTCTGAAAGCTGAGAAATTGCGCTTCATACTCAATATAGGGTAATTATGGTAAAAGTCGGCAGGCCCGTGGTAAATAAAGGGTTACGTTTAGTGAACACGTGTTTTATCAGAAAAAAGAATGAAGTCACTGTTTTAGATAGTTGTAGTAAATGTATCCCAGTTCTTACTGTATATTATGATCTTGGAATATTTTTAAATGTACAAGCAAAAGTTGACCCCATATTTTTGATAACAGCACTTCTACTATCTGTAGAGAACTACTCCCCCCCTTTTGTTCCAGAATAGCTATTAGGTTAGCTGTGCTAACAGCATTAGTGCAGTCATAGTGGCAGCCCATGAATTAAAATAAGTTTCAAATTTAACAATAAGTCAAACAGTAATACTCCCAGCAGAATAACTGAGAATAATACTAGTGACCAACATTAGGCTTATACAATAACCAAACACAACATTATGACCACTGACTGGTTAAATGAATAACACTGATTATCTGTACATCATGGCCCCTGTTAGTGGGTGGGATAGATTAGGGAGCAAGTGAAGCAGGAAAAATGGGCAAGCGTAAGGATCTGAGCGAGCTTGGGTTTGTAAACTTTGTAAACGTGAACTTAGTAATCCTATCAAAGTTCTAGCAGTACAGTTATAATGGCATCTATAGAAGCCCTGTAACGGCCATGGCGGCAGTATCATCAGTGTGATTATCGATGCGATGGTCACCTTGTCACAAAGTTGTCAGCCAGTCGTAGCTCCACTGTATGTCTGTCAATGTTGGGTGGGACAAACAGTAGACCTTTCTTGGCACAGAGGGTTGCCAGGTTGGGTGACAGTATTTGACATACGCAGCGCTTCGGGCATATCTGTGCCCGCACAGCCATGGCAACGGCCAGCATTACACACAGTAGCAGCCTTTCCATGGTTACCACCCCTACCTGGAAATGACACCTGAAAAACAGAGACAGAGAGACAGAAATAGAGACGCTGATGAGATTTAACAGATTTTCCTAATGAGCTAATGCAAAAAAGAAATGAGCATAAGAAACAGTTAATTGGTATTCCCCTCCCCTCCCATGGAACCAATAATTTTTAATTATTGTTTTGTTTTGTTTTTGTTTTAAAGTCTAACGCTCACTTGTTGTTTAGTAAGTCCCTGTCTGGTTAAGTTTAAGCACTGGAAAGTCTAGGCTAAGCTCAGGGAAGAAAAATCTGCATATATAGCACCAAATTACAACAGCAATCAACTCAAGGCACTTTATATTGTAAGGTAAAACCCCTACAATAATAACATAATAATAATACACAGTTTCACAGCATTAACAATGTTATAAACCCCTGTCCTTCATTTTCTGGGTCACCACCATTACAGCTATTTAAAGGTCACATGGAGTTTCTTGACATGTATGCTGCAGCAAGAAATAAAGAAAATTAATGGCAAAAATATGTGAAATACAAATATATTTGGAACTTGTGACAAAGAAACTGAGAAAAAAACATGGTTCCCCTTCAAAAATATGTTTTAAGGGGAGAGGGCTGTACTTTCTCACGCTACTCTGGACTAATAAATTATTTATCACCAACTGCACATCCTTTCATATCAAGTCATATAACTCTGAATGCAAAGATATATATTAAAAGTTCAGTGTAGATATGAGGAAAAGTGCAACACAGAGACAGATGGGTCTCCACAATCGCCTGTGGTGAATTTATTTTCATGCGCATATTGGTGAATAACCCCGGAACATTTATAACACTTGGCAATGAGTGAGTATGATGATGAAGTTAAAAATCTTCAGAACCAAACATGACTTTGAAGCCAAAGGCTTCAGAGTCGAATCACCACCAACTTTTTAGGCATCACCAATCAAACAAGAAGTGTTTATTAGAGTCATTTATTGCTCAGCAGTGTTATTATGCATAAACATGAGTGAAAAGGCACACAGATTCAGTCATCATTAACAAGCAGCAGTGCTTGTAATTAATTAGAGGAGTGTTAGTCAGAGAGAGAGAGCGCAGGGTGGTCAGGGAGAGAGAAAATCCTCATTAATGGCAACCTTGATTCCGGTTTGAAGGACATGGGAGAATCACGATTAAAGAGATCACAGTGAAGACATCCATGCACACACACAGACACACACACACAAACATGTACGTGCACACACACACACACACACACACACACACACACACACACACACGCACACAAACATGTACACGCGCGCGTGCAAACACACACACAAACGTACGTACACACACACACAAACATGTATATACACACGCGAACATATATGCATTCACACACAAACATGCACGCACACAAGCGAACATGTACACATTCACACAAAAACGTATGCATTCATACACAAACATGTGCACACACACGCAAACAGGTATGCATTCACACACAAACATGCATGCACACACGCAAACATGTACGTATTCATACACAAACATGTACACACAAACACAAACGTACACACAAACACACACACACAAACGTACGGATTCACACACAAACATGTATGCATTCACACACAAACATGTGTACACACACGCAAACATGTACGCATTCACACAAAACCATATGCATTCATACACAAACTTGCGTGCACACACGCAAACATGACGCATTCACACACAAACATGCATGCACACACGCAAACATGTACACCTTCATGCACAAACATGCACGCACACACACAAACATGTATGCATTCACACACAAACATGCACGCACACATGAACATGTACTCATTCACACACAAACATGTATGCATTCACACACAAACATGCACGCACACACGCAAACATGTACACACACACACACACAAACATGCACGCATTCACACACAAGCATGTCGCATTCACACACAAGCATACGCATTTCACACACACACACACACACACACACACACACACACACAACAACGCATGTTCACACTCACACACAAACATGTACGTATTCACACACAAACATGTACACACAAACACAGACGTACACACAAACACACACACACACACAAATGTATGGATTCACACACAAACATGTACGCACACACAAACAAACGGCACATTAACCTGATGGGGGTGAAACAGAAGTCGGGGATTTGTCTCTGAGAACTTTTCTCACACTTGTTATATTAATAAAAATGCAGCAGAATTAGAATTATAGAAACAATTTGTATGTGGTGTGATTAATGATACTAGGCTGTAAGTTAAAAACTTTCAACTGCGAATACTACTCATTTTGTCATAAGGTAATCTTTGTGAATAATTGGCTTTATCAAAGTTAATTTTTAACTGCAGACATTAAACCTTGTGACCCATAAAAATTTATGTAAAATGTGCATTAATAATTGACGTAACTGCTTCATAAAATGCGTCATAAAATGAAAAAAAAATCCATCAAAAGGGATTTTTACAGCCTAAGAACCCAACCTGGGTAAAAGCATAAAACTCAACAATAAAGCTAGGTCTGCTGTAACAGAATTGCCCATCATATGTCATTACAGTGGAGGATTTGATCCAATCAGTGTCTTTGCTGAGAAGCAGCCAGTCAGAGAAAAGGAAATGAGAGCAGAGCAAAGCCGCAGCAGTATCTGGAGGCATTAAAAAAAAAATAGAAAAAAGAATTTTAAGCCCCAGGACAGTCTAATCAACTTGTTTAGCTGCTGTTCATACCATTACCTCATTCCTGTGTAATAAATGAGCCACACTACCAAATGTCTTGTAGAAAGCAGAGGGTCTCATCAGTCCTTGGATGCCATTCCCATCACTCAGAAGCACACAGTAAAGGTGTTAAAATCAAAATGCTTTTTTTGTTCAATTTTGCCTCCATCTGTGGTGTGAATTCATCACTGTGGTGCTCCTGCACTGCTCTTTCCAGACATACACTGTTAGTAAAACCAGCACTGCTCATGCTAACCTTGCAGTTCTGTTTATTCCAAACTGAAACTGTATTTAATTTTATCAGATGTATTTTCCTGGAGAAGAACTGCAGGATCCTCCCACTTTCAGTCTCTCTGTGGCTGTTTTGCAACTGTTTATCATTGCTTTTTATTCCGTTGTGGTTATTGTTGCCATTTTGAGTCTCTTCATGGTTGTTGTGCTTCTCTTATCTGTCACTCTGTGGTTATTTTTTGGGGGGTTTGGGGGTGGGGGGTACTTGGTTTTCTCTTTGTGTGTTTTTCTTTGTGTGCCTTTGTGTTTCTTCTGTATAACATTCTCTTTCTTGTCTTTGGATTGACAATGAAAAATCTGAACCTGAGCCTCTGTGTCCATGTTCAGTTCAGTAACCCTTCCATGGCCACTGAATGTGCAGGTGAGTGACAGGTTTCTGGTTTTTGCAGCACTAGCCACTACATAACCTACCTGCAGAGCAAAACCAATAATCTTGGTATCCTTTTATTTGACACATTTACAGCTGTTATCTCTTCAAATGCCATCTGTGGTTTAAGACTGTGGGTCAATATAAATCCTATATATTCATGTACTATTAAATCACTACCCAGGTCTGATTAAGAAACCACTGACAAATCTGTAGTGTAGCTGCACAGTCCTCTCTTTGCACTTCTTTCATTTCTCTGTGCAATCACTGAGCTGAAATCTACTACGATGTCAGAGGTCATACAATTCCTGTTTTTCTTTTCCTCTCTGTTTGAGTGCAGAGAAAGCAGAGCAGAAAGACAGAGCAGCAGCTAAATAGATCACCGGATGACTCATATGTGCTGGTGCTACACAGAGAGGGGGAGAGAGACTGAGAGCTCATGACCCTTCTGACACGAAAGCAGATATCACCTCATTAATTACTCTGAGAAATGACTGTAATGAGAATGAATGAGTGAGAGAGACAGAGGAATGGAAAGGAAACGGGGAGAATTATCAGCGAGAGAGAGGGGAAAGAAAGAGAGATCAGAGAGCCAGCTAATTAAAATGAGTGCTGAGGTGTGAAAGCAAAAAGGGGAGAGGGACGAATTTCATTTAGAGAGAGGAGACGAGGCAGGATAGATGAGGAGGACGCTGTTCTGTCACGCTTTATACGTGATATGCAAACCATCCACTATACAGGAAGGATAAGGCTACAGTATGTGTCACAGACACATAAAAGTGAACATTTCACCACAACAGAACTCAATTTTCACACAAACTCTTCTTCACACACGTCTTGGTATAGCTTGAGGTGGGTTGTAGGACCACTGGGATCAAATGGAATGGTGAATTAACCAAAGGGATTATGGGTAAGGAAGACAAATTAAGCTCTGTTTGCAGTGATGTGTAAAATACGATTCTGTTTCACACATATGTGCAGGCTGCTTTATCCACTTCTTTGAAATCCATCCACCCCGTTCCCCCGAAGGTCTCCCATAAAGCCAGTTTCACCCCTGGCTTGCTCACTGATGAACAACTGGCTTCCCTGGACAGCTCAAATGGATTCTCCACATGCTCCATATACAGAAACTGATCTCAGGCTGCATTCAAAGCTCAAGGGGATAACCAGTGGAAAAATTTGGCAGTTAAGAGCAATAGCTTGGAAGTATTCACACATTCAAACTTGTCTGAAGATGCCAAGAAGCCACGATTGAAGATTTTTGGAGACTTTTTTTTTTTCTCGCTCCTGATCAGCTTTTTCATACGTAATGCAAATCCAATTAGCCAGTGATGCATTTGTGGTCATACATTTTATGGTAAACCATATATTTCAGTTTAAAGTGCAAATTATTTACCGTACAAACTGAAATATGTTACCCAGTAAGACATATCATCTCCATTGCTGTGATCAAAACTGTAGGGTGTTGATCAGTCATCAGCCTCACAGCCTGACAGCCCCTTCGGTTTGATACTGAAGACTTTAAAGCTGAATTCAATTGAATTTTATTTATGTAGTGCCAAATCACAACAAACAGTCGCCTCAAGGCGCTCTATATTGTAAGGTAAAGACCCTACAATAAATGCAGAAAATCTTTACTGCATGACGTGGATGTGGCATCAAAAGTAGGAAACTACTCTGACTGTCCTAAAGTGTCATCCAGTGGTTTTGCAGGGCTTTTTTACTGAGGAGTGTAAGGTAGTTTACTCCAGCACTTTTTGTATTAAAATAGATTAGTTATGTCAGCGTTAGGAAAACCCTTCATGCGTTAAAGGGTCCTCCTGCGGTCTGAGAGCACTGGGCTCTTGTTGATGAGAGTGGCAATTTGTTTACTGTAAAATATTACTCCTGACAGCAATAAAAATCCACAAAAACATACAATCATGAAAGATTTAAGTTATACAGAAAATTAGATTATTGCAGGAACTATATTTAAGAACATTATGCATTAGCTAATGTATGACATCATGATAAGTTTGTTGTGTATCAGTTTTAAAAGTTTCATTAAAATACTTTAACATCAGCACCTCTCATTTCACGGACACTGTAATAAAATATTTAAATCTATTACTTTTCCTTTTTAACAATTTAAGCTCTCAAGCTCAATCAGGAACGAGGAAAAAAGGTTGTTCTCTATGATATTCTGTAGCCTTGAACCATATTGTGTCAGGTTATTGACAAAGAATTGATCACATTTAATTTTCTGTTTTTTGAGCACATTAAAGAGAATATAGCCCAGTAGGTCCTACACTACTTTTGAAGATTCCACCTCAAGTAACATCCCCAAATCCAGCAAGAAATATCTTGAAAACCTAAGTCCAAAATAACAACCTTGAGCTGTAGGGATAAAATTCATCTGTGAGAATTTTCAAACACAGTAAGTCTTTTTGTCCTGATCACTATTCAAGAACGAGAGAGTAAATAAACGCAACTCTCCCAAACTGGATGCAACAGATATTAACAAGGGATTGTATTATACATACATATATATATATATATATATATATATATATATATATATATGGTCTTATATATATGTAAAATACAATCCCTTGTATTGATATATATATATATATATATATATATATATAAAATACAATCCCTTGTTAATGTCACTTATTAATGCACTTTAGCACTTTCAGGAGTTGTCCACATTAAGCACAAATTAAGGAAGGATTTGGGACAATTAAAGCAAAATGAAAGCAAAATGGGACTACATCCAGCACGGGTGTTTGCATGCTCTCAAATTTGAATTTAAAGAGAAGAAGAGCTTGTACCATATTGTTATTGTTGCTGAAAAGCCTTTCAACTCCTTTTTTTTATTATTTTTATTTCCTTGAATAAATTAATAGTTTATATGGTCTTCTGTCCCTACAAACATGTATGTTGATGGCACATACTGTACCAGCATCTAATGCACAACAAAAATGCAGCAATGCCAATTACACAAACCTGCTGACTTCCTGTTCTCTTGCCTGCACTGTTTGTGCTTTCTTTCTGTGTGTCCACTGGAGTAAACCTTACGCTTAAGCTAATGGCTTACTCACTTGAACAACAGGGGTCAGCAGCTGCCTAAATACATCACAATTACTCTTTATTCAATTAAAGCACTTTGAGAATGCTGTGCTGAGTAGGGCTGCCCACAGACACACACAGTAAAATGAATCCTAGCCACATCAAGACTCTAATCTCAAATGTATGCATGGCTTGCATTAAAAACTGATCCTCAGTGTACATAGAGATACACATATTTACTCATACAGTGATAGATTTGCTACAGAAAGTTCCTGATAATTAAAAAAAAAACAGTCTTCAATTAACAAACTTAAAACATATTCATTTGCTAAAAAACAGACTTTCTTAAGTTTACCTGTTCATCTGAATGTCATTAAAACCCACCATTTTTCAAAACTAAAAACTTATATCAGGACTGAATGGAGTGCCAGGTTTGCAGGTAATTACCAAGTTTTTAATCCATAATTTTGCAGTTTAGTTTAATATTTAGCTGTTGGGAGGAGCATAAATCATGTAATCTGGAGTATAAACCTCCATAAATAATACAGAGCAGGTACAGTCTATATTATCAACTAAAAGATGCTAATTTTGGTAAAAGTTTGTACTTGTTACTACTGCAGTTGTATTGAATAAAGGAATGAATGCTACTGTTTTCAGCAGGTAAACATGTGCAATCTTTTTTTTTCTTTTTACATTTTATATATAAATATCTTTTGTTCCCAGATACTGCACATTTATTAACCTAGAGAGGACAAATGCTTGTTTAGGGAAGGGGTTTAGTTAGCAGTCCGTTTCAGTCCCTACTTTATACTGAATTCTTTTTGCACATGCATGTTTTCATTGCATTAAGGACAAGAAATCCTCCTTAAGCCTGCCTCCTGTCCTGCATCGCAAGCTCCGCTTCACGACAGAATTGGATTTAATGGTTCAAATCAAACCAATCAAAGGCAGATACAGCCAGCTGGATGATTTATAGGAGTGCGCGTTCTGCCCGAAATTCGAGACGATCACCACCAAGGTCATTCTGATGGGAGTGGAATGTGAGAACACACATGCCCTAAAGCCATAGGCTACACACAAATGTGAAAGCATGTTTAACGCAAGCACACACAAATGTACACTAGGTGTACTATATCGGGACACCTATTGATTTTAGATTCAGTTATAAATGCACTCACTTCTGTTTTTGTTTGACTGGGAGGAGAAGCAGTAAAAGAAAAAAAGAGAAAGTAGGATTTGTAACATGAGATCTTGGCGGTTTGGCGCTTTAAGTGCCTGATTCATGGAGAAGCTATGTAATATCTGGTCTATAATTCTATTTCTGCAACATTATATCACAGAACTATTTTTCAAGAGACACCAGGGTGCATCCATCACTGAATGGATGCACCCTCAGAGGACTTCATGTTCACAATACACTTTCTATGCCATAAAATTACTATCGCTTAAAATGCACACAGATGGATACATCACAGCTGCTGAAGACATTGTGTAAAATGATGTCTCAGCTCACTGTTTTATGAGGGATCAAGGACTTTTGATGACTGTGGTTTAGATTATAAAGCGATCTGTGCAGTATGCATTACGATAATCTCTTGAATTAAGCTAATTGGAAACTACATTCTAATGTGGTCTGTTTGGACTTTCCAGAAAAAAAATCTCATGAATGGATCCCAGAAGATGAATCCCGATTACTGTGGTGATTCCCTGGATTTTTCAATCCAGTTATGCTTTGAAATATCTCTGTTGGGCTGTAGAGACTAGCAGCAATTTCTGTACAAACATTCTTTGAATTTGGATTATCTGTTGATATATTTTTTTTCGTTTATGTCCTATGTAGATAAAAATTTTAATTAATGTATTTTAATTCATGAAAATACCTGTAAAAGAAAATAATGAGACTGTCAAAATCCTTGGCTGGACTTCAGAGCTGCATACTTCAGCATACCAATGAGCACTTTGTGTTGTGACTGTCTGCAAGTTAACATTTAGTGATTTAGCACAAAGCACTACTCTACCCAATCAACTGGAAACATTGTAAACTGACACTTAAGAGTAATTTTAGGTGGTTTTTTCATTCATCTCACAAGAAAATTATGTTTTTATTTATGTTTTAAAATAGTTGTGAATGTTCAAAACAAATTATTTGCTTTAAGCACACCCAGGATACCCGAGGAATCAACAAGTGTTCTAGTACTGATTCTCAAGACCGAGGGTGATGTGCGGAGCTGTAGTAACTAGAGAGGGATCAGAATTGTTGAAGCTGGGTTAAGAAGAGAGGTGACAGCAGTGAGCAGCAGTACTAAGAAAGAGCACTGCAGATGAGATGTTTGCTTTGAGAGTGTTGATGGAGAAGTACAGAGAAGGTCAGAAGGAGCTTCACTGTGTCTTTGTGGATCTAGAGAAAGCGTAGGAGAGAGTGCCAAGAAAGGACCTGTGGTACTGGATGAGGGAGAGGCAAAGAAGTATGTGAGGGTGGTGCAGGACATGTATGAGGACAGCGAGACAGTGGTGACATGTGGTAGGAGTGACAGACGGGTTCAAGGTGGGGGGTGGGATTACATCAGAGATCTGCTCTGAGCCCTTTCTTGTTTGCAGCGGAGCTCAACAGGTTAGCAGAGGTCAGGCAGGAGTCTCCATGGACTGAGCTGTAATGAGAGTCGGGAACAGGCAGAAGAGAAACTGGAGGGGTGGAGGTACGCTTCAGAGAGAAAATGAATCAAAGTCAGATGTTTGGGATCAGAAGGAATGGAGGCAGATTAAAATTAAATTAAAACCATTGTGTAATATTTATTTCAATATACATGTTTGCATGCTTAATTAGAAAATGGTACATGCAATTTGTTGCTTGTAAGTAAGACACTCTATTTGCTAAAAATAATAAAAATAATTTGCAAATGACTTCAACCTATTTAGAGTGTTTGAATTCAATGTAGGAGTGAATGAACATTGGTGAAAAAAACAAAGCAGAACCAGAAGAAATGTTGTTGTTGCTGACATAAATAAATGAAAAAAAAGTGAATGGACCCCGTATGCAAAAGGAAGTTGGTTTACTGAGATGAACTTGAAGAAATTCAGAACTAAGAGACTCACAGGGGGAAAAAAATACACAGAACGGGTTTATTTTCATAATGAGGTCTCTGGGGTGAAAAAAGTATTAATCGTGAATTGGAAAGGGGCAATGAATATTTTATTTAAGCACTATAAATTGGGTCAGGCTCTTTTATATTAGAATAAATGAAAGATAGAAAATGGCAGTAATGGATTCAAATACAGTACTGGGGTAAGCAAGATCACATAAAATGGAGAGAAAAAGACAGGGACAGTCCTTTTATTTCAGATATCAAAATTAGCTTCAAAGTAGCTAATAAAAATGCATCTCAGCGAATAAAGGTCTTTGATTAAGGACTAATATATTGCTAGATTTAACACAGCTTTACTAAATATATATGGCTAGTGTGACATTGACATAGTGTGAATCACTCACAAGTTGCTGCACCAACTGCAAAGTGGCCTGTAGAAGATGCCTAATGGCTACACTTAGTTGAGAAAGGTCTATTGAGCGAGACTGTTTCCTCTTCCATTACTGTAGCAGCTAACAGCATTGCAATATGGGGCATGAGCATAATTTCAGATTAATGCATGGGTATTATCTGACAGCAGTGTAGGAAGCTGATCATTTCACAAGGAATAATAAAATGCGATAAAACTGCATTTTTCATTAGTAAAATGCATTGAAAGGCTGTCCAGAATACTCACACAGGCAGCGAATCATTCACTCCCTTTTAGCTTTTGCTTTTTCTCCATCATTACATGCATTCAGAATTCATAATTAAATGGCCGTTTGTGTATCTCGATGCTCTTATGTTCGTCTGGAAATGTCTTTTTTTTTTTATGCCAATAAAGTCCATTTGATTTGAATGGATGAAGACAGGGAGCGGGAGAGAGAGAGAGAAAGACAGAAGAAGGTGGGAGGATGACAAACAGTTTCCATCATCATCCTCCAGGCAAGAGGAGGCTGCATGCTTATATAAGAATACACACGCAAAACACACACATATGCATTTGAACGCACACAAAGACATTGTTTTTGTTTGTTTATATGCAGATCAGTAAATGGGGCTGGCCTACAGAGCAAAGTGTTGTGGGAGAGCATGGCAAGCATATTATGGTATTAGCTTGTAATGACACTTTGTTGGTCTGCGTGCGCGTGTGTGTGTGTGTGCGTCATCTGAAAATAGCCTGCATGAGAGCACAACATGGAATGTGGAAGCATTACACTCTGGTCTCACATCTCACATGTGCCTGTCTGTCTCTCATCTTATTTTCTACTGCACTGCACTACTGCATTTGACAGCTAAGATTGAAGAAAGTGTGTATGTGTGTATTTGTGTGCACATGTGTGTAAGGCACTTGAAATGATAACCAAGAAGCAGTCAACTTTAGTCTTAGACAATTAAAGATAAAATGGCAAAATTCTTGCTGGAAATCCAGAGCTTGTAAATCTAACACAATGGATATTTCCTAGAGGAGGAGAAGCTTCTTCTTCCCAAATGCTCCTCCATCCCAGCACTAGGGCCTCACATCTCAACTATTGACTTTTCTCTGTGCTGCTGCAGAAGCAATCAAACAGCTACAGCCTTTAACAATCCCCAGCAGCCACTGTAGTTCTGAATGTAACCTTGAATGTGGATCACTCGATTTTTGTTTTGTCTCAAAAGAAGATTCAACCGCAAACGACTCTCAGTCTAGCAACATTAGTTAGATTTGCCCACCATAAGGGCAGCTGTCTGGTTATTTGGTACTGTTGCAAATAAGGATCTTAAATCCTTTAATCACATATGAAACAAATAATCAACTGAGCCAAAAAATCTGATTACATTTCACCCAAGCAGTTCAGATACAACTCTATAACACCAGCTCAAGTATACCATTAAAAAAAAGAAAACAACCCAAACCATGCTCTTTTACTAAACCGATCCATACCGTTCACATTTCTCTATGATTGTGCATTATGCTAAAGAAAAGTGCTTATTAAAGTTTTATTTCATGACAAAATGACAGAGTGGCATCTTACTTGTGTAACTCTTAGTATCAAAACTGGAAGTTTGCAAGACATTGTCAGATCTCGCAAGTGAAGCTTTCACTTCACAACAAAACAGAATAAAAATAATAATAATTATTCTATTCTTTATTAGGTATGGATGTCCTCTTCTTATTTATGTATAGCTCAGTAATTACCACATTATGTTTTATAGTCATTACTTAGTAATTGGTTATTTACCTTACATCCCCACAGGGAATCAATAACACTGATTGGCTGCTCCATCAATAGTCAAAGAAGCATCGACAGTCACTGGTGTGAAGGTTGACCTTCACACCAGTGCTAAAAAGTATATAAAATATGAATGAAAATAGAGAGCCAAAATATATCACACTTAGACTTTATATAACCAGTGGCACACCCAGTTTATCCTGCATCTTGGTGTTATCCAAGTTACTAAATAAAGAATGTTCATTTCACCCACACCATGAGTGAGGCTGGAGGGTGTTCCTAAGACACAGTGAAGTTTGAAGAAGACTGGTAAATACTGGTCTCAAGCCAGGTCACTGAGAGATTTTCTTCATAGAGGGAAAAAAAGAGTTGTCTTGCTCTTGTAATTTTTAAATGACATTCTCAATAAGAAATGAGATACAGAGAGCAAGAGAGGAGGGACGGACAGACGCAAAAAGACAGGTAGGACTGTAGCGTGCAAGCAGTCTGTCGCAGGGGATATTGTATTTGTCTGTGTGGGCTGGGGGGGGGGGTGAGATAAATAATTTACAGTCATCCAAACATGAGCACACTCTTAAATTATTTACATGCAGTGCATTTAACACCCAATCACACAGAAAAGCCAAATTTAATGTTCTCTGCACTGAAAAAAGTCCATGTATGAGAGATGAAACATTAACAAATGCACGGTGAGTGTGCAGCAACAAAGAAAAAGAAAGAAAGAAAAAGAAAGAAAGAAAGAAAAAGATCAAAGGTGAATCTCAGCATGAGATATGGCCAGAGGAAAATATTAAACTTGCATAAACCTTTTCCTCAATGTTTACCTTGCTCCTTGGCGTCCCATCGTGTCACAGCAATAAAAATAGTAGTAGAGTACTTCAAAGTGAACAGGGTCTCAGGTGGGGGGGTGGGGGGACTGTGGTCAGGTCAACCGCGGTTTTCCAGTTATGTTTTTCCCCAAAGCTGACAGTACACGGGCGATAACTTTTTTAAAAATATAATCCCAGAATTTATTTAGCCATACAGAGAGAGTGATGTCCAAGGTGCCTTTGAGCAAAGACTCCTGAGCTACCCCGCTTGCTTCACTGGAGCAGGCCAGTGGCTAAGTGCAGGACAGCGGAGTTGTACTGGGCAGCTCCCAGCTGTCAGTGTGTGCTGAAGTGTATAAATGTAAAATAGCTTTGCTGAAGGGAAAAGAATTTGTTTAATGTTAAAAAAAAATATGTATCTACTGTTTGGTGCATATCCTAAAATTAAAGTGTAAAAATTAAAATGATCTTACAGTTAATATTAAGTCTCATATTTTTAACAGTTACAGCGATTGCCTGTGATCTTGATCCTGTCTATACCAACCATATTTCACCATATAGTGTAAAAATATTAGTCTGTGTGAACTACCTAGGATCTTGGTGATTTTTTTTCCCTGTAACATGGGGTCTTTGCAGGTACTCTGGCTTCCTCCCACAGTCCATAGACAAAATTATAGAAGGCTTACTTTACTACTTTTTTAACAGGGGCCAAGATGTACTTTTTCTTTCTTTCAGTGTTAAGTTTTTAACACAGAGCCAACAGCAACAGTGACAACCATCCCAAACAGCAGTCCCCACAGTAACTACAGGTACAGGTAGTAATGGAGGCTAGCTTTCAGTTTCTTCTGTGCTAGTTTTGTGAGAGTATGCTGTGTTCCAGGTGCTTGCAAACAGTCAGTGTCATGTTATCAGCGGTAAATAGTTGTTACTAGCCTTGGTACAGTTTGCAGTGTACCACTACATGCTTGTCCTTTGGTACAATAAAAATAAATAAAAATCATGTCCACATCAGGTGGAGACTGCAGGTTCTCTCTGTGCATACATGGGTTCTTTCCAGGTGTCAGCTTGGACCTCAATTAGGTAATCAGAAGAGGATGGATGGATGGATGGATGAGCAAAAGAAAGCTGAAATTCAAGCAGAACTGAAGCATTTACTTTAAGTTACTGCACATATATAACCATTTTATTGCTAGCAGGTAACCACTTTTTACCTTTTCATTTTATTTTTTTTGCTTTCTTCTTGTGAAACTAACAATTTTATCTTTGGGGAATCAATTCCCTTGAGTTATATTTGTCATTGATTGGTGTTAATAATTATTTTTCTGGCCTGTTCAGCTTGTATGCATCTTTTTCTATTTCCTGCAACTGCCTTTGGGCTGAGTGGAACATGTTACATTAAAAAAAATGTGAAAAGTGAGTTACAAACATTTTACGAGGCCTTAAAAAGTTGTCGCATGTGTGTGTGTGTGTGTGAGAATGTGCTGTGTTGCCTTTAATGTGTGACAGACTTATCAACAGCCACTGGCTAATCACCACAGTATCTAGGTTAAATACAGATCAGTGCTGTATGTGTGAGTGCTCGTCTCAGTGTATGTATTTTCATGTGTAATAAAAAATATACAGAAATAATGTAATGATTAGACTAAATACAGGTTGTGTGTGTGTGTGTGTGTACGTGTCCCTACATTAGCCATGGCATAAAAATACATGCATGTCTATTTTTATACCGGGGCTTATACACACTCCACAACACCTGAGAGTGTGACTAATCTAAATTTATCCATCAAAAGCTACTTGTCACTTCACAGTCATAGAATCAGTGACTGCAGTGAAAGAGGATGATGATGATGCCTGTGTGTGCAAAAATAAATAAATAAATAAAATTACACATCATGATTTCTTTCTTTCTTTATTTTTATTTTAAAGCTTTTAAGTGTGTGAGAGTTTCTATCATAATGCCAGTAATGGTATTTAGATATCAACAGATATACCCACAATTACTGGAGGAGAATATTTTGCTTTCCACTACTGGCTTTTGTCCAAACTGCGTCCACATTGATCTAAATAAGATCTTGTTCAAATAATAAGGGAAAAGAGAAAAATTGTTCCACCAAGTAGTTAAATTTGCATATAAGTTGAGCTATATTTAATAAGATGCTTTCTTATACGTAATAATTTTGTTGGCCTTTTTTCTTTCTGTAACCAGTTCTATAATGTTAAGTATTTAAAACTTCTGCATTTTCCTCATAACTGCTTAAATAGCCAAGCCATTTTCAGGAGGTTGGTCACATATGGCACATTTGAATTGTTGTGCTTCATTTTCGTTTTTTTCCTGTTAGTATATATTTGTTTAAATTCAATAACAGCCATGTTTACTCATTGCTATGCTGCTGTTGTTGTCATCCATCATGCAATAGCATAAGACTGGCATGAACTATGAAGCCTATCATATGATGGCATGATAAGAGAGTTCATAATTTAACTTTTTTTTTAAGAAAAGGTATATTTTAGAACTATGGATTAAGCATGCCTCCTTCTTTTCATTAATTGAAACTTAGAAAATATCTTTCCATCTATCCATCTAATCCTGGGCCAGGTAGCACTCAAGGCAGGCTTAGCAAATTGGTCAGGGCATTCCTTTCACCTATTACAGGTGCTTCTGGGGAATTCAAAGGCATTCTCAGGCCAGATGAGAGCTAAATGTTCTTATTATTCTGATCTCTGTCCAAATGTCAGAGCTTCTTACCTTGTACTTAAGGATGAGTCCTGCCACACAAAGGAGGGGGGATTAGCTGTGGCATAAATGATTCTTTCGGTCAATTACCCCAAAGCTTATAACTGCAGGTGAGATTTGGATGGTACCTTGACCTCTAACTCTTTTTTGTCAGTTCCCTCAGTTGCTCCAGTAGAACTCCTCCATTATGTTGATGCCACTCCATTCCTTTTTGGCTTTTGTAAATAAGAACTGTACTTGGGGCAGTAAAACTGCCCACTTTTCAATCTGGGTACGGGTACTGATGATTTATGGGCAAAGTGGAGCAAAGAAGGTGAAATATAGGTTCAGCATATTTTTTTTTTAATGTTTTTGTTTTTTAATCTGTCTCTCCTTAGGGATGGGCTTGGAACTATAGGTCTAGTATAGTCTGTCTCTGGAGGTACTGTGGCACTTAGGCTCCACAGTGATGCCTCACCAGCATAAGGCAGGACACTTCTCAAAGAAGCAGATTATTGGCTTAGTGGTGGATTTCAAGATTCCCAAAGCTGTAGATACTCACACAGAAGTTGCATATGCCACTCAGGGACACACTCTCACCATTTAAGCTGGAGGGGTGTGGCCATGGTGGATTGGAAGGTCACGATAGCAAATAGATTACGTTTCTGTCTCCTGGGCCTTGTGGTTTTATAAGTCCATACACCAAATCTAGATCTACTACAAATGTGCCTGATAAAGATGTGCCTCCAAGATGTGAAACTCAGCTCAAGAAGTTCCCTATGGATCGTGGTGGTTGCCTCCAGGCAACTACAGTATGGTCAGTCCTATGCTGGTAGGAAACCAAAGAGAAATTCAGCAGTGGAAGTGAAATGAAGCCAGTGAAGCATTTTTAATTGGTGGTGACAGTTACATCCTTGAACACTGTAAAAGATGTACTGAATCAGTGTCCCAAAGCTAAGGGAAATACGGGACTCTTTTCTGCAATTTCTGTCCATATATGCAATATATTCAGATATTTCTGGTATGTATAGTATGCAACAGGATGAGGGTGGATACTATAGTTGTAGCATCTCATATCGATATGCTTAATTCTCTAAGCTGTCAAAGTTCCAGCCTGGAGAATGGTCACCTAAGATGCATATGTGTATAACAAAGGATGAAGCTCTCCAGTACTGCTTGTCTTAACTGTAATGCAAATTTTTTACAGCACAAAAAACCACAGACACACACACACGCCTCATTAAAAAAGTGTAGGAAGTGCATTTTCTGTTGAGGGAGTTGACAACATATTTCTCCAAAGAATACAGTCATCTACAACCATATATGGACAAGAGCAGAGCAGCTCCTCTCTAAACTTTCCACACACATCAGCAATTAACAAAGGCATCATGAGACAGATGGCTGAAGAAGAAAGACAGCCAAAGAATGAAAACGAATTAGGGATGGAACTGAGCATGAACTCACTTAATTTATTTGACATTTCTTTGTTTACATTAATTATCATAGAAAGCTTGAAATCCATATATTAACAAACATATTATGTTGTTTATGTAAAGATCATCTTTCCACCAACCCATTTTCTTGACTTCTTGTCCAAGTTGTGGGATGGGCCAGAGCTTACCCTGAAAGCAGAAGATGAAAGGCAGGCTCCACACTGACCACTGTCACCAGTCCATCACAGGAGTGACATGTGGCCACTTTATGCAATTTCACTAGTTTTCAGGTATTGCTCGTGTTATAAATAAATAAATAATATAAGTATCTCAAATGAGTAAAACACTTGCTGCATGGATAATAATCTAAAAGCAGGAAATCATCTTCCTTGTTGGACAACAGAAAGTGCTGTCACTTTACTAAAACCCAACATGGAGATTTTAACAGACCCTCATGTTAAAAACAGCTTTTGGTGCGATTTTTCTGGGTATTTATATATATATATATATATATATAATACAGAAAAAAATTTATATATATATAAATTCCTGGATCGAGATTGTGATCCAGATCAATTGTCCCTTGTGCCACCACCAACAACTCCAGAAATGTTTATCAAAACCTGTTCATAATTCTCTGAGTTATCCTGCTAACAGACAGACAAACGTGACTGAAAACATAACTTCCCACCACCCACTGGTGGACATAATAATTTGACTGTGAAGACCGTGGTGGATGTAAGCCAAATTTTAATAGACTGTTAACATGACCCCACTTCACACACCTACAAAGTTTTATCAGAATTCCTTCAACCCTTTTGAACTATCATGTTTACAGACAGAATGATATGCACACACATAAATGCAACAAAAAAACATAACTTTCCAGGCGGAAGTAAAAAAGAAAAAAAGAAAAAAATGGAAGTTTCCACTTGAACACAAGCTTTTCAATATGAATTTTAAATAAATAATTGTATCATCTACATAAAAAGAGGATGCGGCATTTCATAAGTTATCATAAAGTTTATTTATGTAGAGAGCATAGAACAGTGGTCCTAATATGGAGCCCTGGGGAACTCCACTGGATATTTTTTTGCCGCCCATTGCATCAATAATGTCATTCACCACTTTTAGAGCAGCAGTTATTGTTCTGTACTGTTTGCTAAAACCGGACTGATGCTGGGAAAGAACAGAATTCCTGTCTTCTCTTAGTTTTTCACTAATAAGCTTTTTGAGAACTTTTGGTGAAACACACAGTTTAGATATGGGCCTGTGGTTATTAAAAACTGAAGGATAGCCTCCTTTTAACAAAGACTGATTTCCATATGACATTGTTCAAGGGAGTAAGATTAAAAATAAATGTTTGCAGTTCTGCTCTAAAATCTTGTATCAGTTTAAGAAAATAAGGATTAGGTTGACCCTGCAGATCCCTGCAGATTTCTTTGGCTCCAACAAGTTTATGGAGGTGCACCTCCATGGCATTCTGAGGAGAAAAGCTGAAAGATTCAATTTGAGTGGCCATAGAGAGAGCCTCCTGTTCATTAAACAGTTTTCATTCTGGATTTAAAGATTAAAATAAAGACCTTGGAGCAACAAAATGTTCATTGAGAATGTCACATTTATTTCAGTGAAAGCACGTGAATCTTTGACTATAATAGTTGGCATCTCATTTTTACTGACATCCCATAAGAAGAATTTCTTATTTTCAAAAATTTCTTGGGATCACTAGAGTGTTTAGGGGTTTTTGTGGTGTAGAACCTTTTTATTAAGGAGGCTGAATGTCTGAGCTGTCTCAGAAAAAAATGATCTGCCAGATTTTTCTGGCCTAAGCCTAGTCAGCATCTCTTTCTTTAGGGAGACAGCCTTTTCAGCCTGTTACTCTAAATTTGGAGACAGGGGCATCTATAATCTATACCTATAATTTTGATAACAGTATCAAAAAAGTATTTACACACTAGCGCTACATGGGTAATGAGATAGATTCAGTCACAGTCCCATAAATCAGGAAAGAAAACTTGCTCACTGAAATTCTTAAAAATATGTTGTTTAAAAATGATTTGTGGTCTCGATTTTGGGAGCTTCAGTTGTCTAACTGCAGCCACCACACAGTATCATTTGGAAAAACATAAATATGTGAATATTTATGGGGAGTATTAGTTAAAAATAAATCAAAAAGTGATGATTTTTCTGGGTATTTAAAATTTTGATGAGTTGGGCTGTTAATTCTTGGAGTAATACAGACTGATTTCTCCCTGCCCTGTGGGATATAAACCAACCATATAGAATAAGTAGGTCAGTAAAATGAAATCAAACTTGTAGACCTTCTAAAAGATTTAAAATCCCAGTTCTTGCGCTTTGAAAGGAATTTTTTTAAAAAAGAGTCCATTTTACTCTCTAGACTGTTCTTGCACCTGAAATGGACAGAGAACAGTCAATAAAGTCAATAAAAGAAAAGATCCATACAGACTAACGTGCTGGCCTCTAGACATGGACGCAGATACAACACAAATATTTTAAACCAAGCTAAGAGCCATGTTTCACACATTGGTATTGCAGAAATGTCTTTTCAACTAGTTTGGGGATCTTCAGTGAACACCAAAATACAAATCAAGCTAAAAAACTAATAATGAGTACAGTGAAAAAATAAACTCCCTGAAACACCAACATTATCCTTAAATCTCCACAAAAGAACACATTTTCATCATAGAAAAAAAATTGCTCTTTCTGTTAGAAATTCAGGATGATCTTGAGAATCTATTTTTAATACTGGAAGGAGAGAGAGGTGAAGGGTTACACAAAGGGGCAGAAACAAAAAGCAACAGTGAAGTAAACAGCAAGCACCAAATGCAGTAGGGAAGGAAGGAAGGAAGGAAGGAAGGAAGGAAGGAAGGAAGGAAGACCTTGTAATATTGAACCCAGGCGCTCAATAAGAAATGAGTTAGGGTGAATGGGACTGAGAGACAAAGAAAAGAGATAAGAGACACCTAGGAGAAACAGGAAGGGGAAATATGAGAGGGGGAAAAGGGAGTGCACATCAGAGGCTAAAGCTGTAACACAGAGCCAGACATGTTGGTAGAGGCACATTTAGCTTAAGGGAAGGTCAGGATCGCTGTCTGCCTGAATACATTGTCTTTAAAAGAAAAAAACGGGGCATCTGAGTGGAACAGAAATGTGGAGTTTGATATGCAGAAAAGAAACAGCAAATTGTTAAAGTACATTGAGGAATATAGCCAGTGCATTTTAACTAAACCTCATTCTTCCAATGAAGACAAAAATGTGTTTTTTTAAAGCAAAAGAAGGCTGCAGCCAATATTCTGTTCTACCTTCACTATATAATCATTCAGCTGCTGTTCTTGCCGCTTGAGAATAAAATTCTGTTAATCACATTCGTATTCTCAAGAAATAGAAAGAGGAACAATTCTTGGAGGAAAGTAACTGGGAAGACAGGACAAATGTTGAGAACAACAAAAAGGGAGATTCCTACTTGAGTTTTAACTGGTTAATACATCCGGTTCAGGGTCGGGCGGGAGGGCGGGAGCCAGACTACACCCTGGGAAGGTTCCAGTCTATTGCAGGCTAACACAGAGAGACACTCATTAGAATCACACATTAATCTAACCCACATGTTTCTGGACTGTGGAAAGAGAGCTGAGTACATGGAGAGTACCCACAGAAGCATGAAGAGAACATGCAAACTCCCCACAGAAGCAAAAGTCCCAGCCTGGATTTGAACCCAAGACCTTTTTGACAATAGTGCTAGCCACAGCACCACTATGCTGCTTAACTCATAAAAACTGCAAAGCAAAGATAGGGCATATTTATTTTTGTTAATACTGTCAAATTAAAGTAAAAAATTAACCTAAATTAACATAATATATAATGCATGAAAATATATGCAATAAAACATATGTGATATACTAACTGAAAGTGTCACATTTCCTGCTATGTTAATACATGTATTGTAGTGGATATGAAGATAAATAAACCTGCTGAACTGAAATGTATCTTCATTGTGTTAAATTCAACTTTCCACCTCTAAATAGTTGCTTTGGCAGAATGTACTAACTGTGCACAGTTCGTTACATAAATATTTAATTTTAGTTTGTCTGATCAAAAATTTCATTAGTGGCGTTTAAATCAAAACAGAATGAGGACCAAGTCTGTCCCCTAACCTCACTGTCTGTGTTCATTTATGTCATCCATCACTGGTTTCTAGGCAGGCTGTGGGCTTTCCGTTTAAAATAAATAAGTATGGCTACCCTCACATCCAGTTTCACACACTCCATTTCTTGCTTCTGCCCACGGTGAACAAGACCAACAGAGAGATGCAGACTTTTAGAAAGGAAGTCAGAAATAATATGTGTGTGTGCAATGTGATGAGGTAGCAACAGAGACAGAAATTCACTTCCTGTATGAAAGATAAATCCTGAGAGGCATCCATTGTGAAGAGAGCTGCATCTCTAAATCTCATCAACAAAAAGAAACAATCCTAATAAAACAGAAACAAGACGAAAATGAGAAGCTCTGTCTTTTTAATATACACGTAACATCCTTTAAACTTTGGGATGCAGCCAAGCAAACATGTTCCACTTTTAAGCATCAATAAATCACTCTTAGATTAACTCAGTAAAGAATATAGGCAGCGTGACTGCCGGCACCTGTCGTGGCAGCTTTATCTTGTTTGTGCTTAAAAAATAAAACCGTCTAACATCCAGTTTTTGCTTTTCATCTTCCACAAAGAAGCTTTTAGGTCATTAAAGTCATCTTATTCCACATAGTCAATAACCAGAAGTGCTTGTTCCAACCCTTCATTAAATCCATATGATGTTATTTTTCTGCTTTTTAATTTAGATAACAGAGTCATTCAGCAAGAAAGCGCACACTTCAACAGTTGCCTTAGCTCAGATTTATTTTATTTTATTTTTGAAAACCAAGAGGAGACTTGAGCTTATTTGTGTACTTTCAATCATTCCCTTGGTTGTTTGTAATGAACATGTTCATGAGCTCTTACCGCTTTAGGATGTATTCAGAAGAGAACTCTTCTTTTCAGTAGTACATCATTCACAGACCTTACATATAGTGCTGCTGCTTTTGAGTGCTGAATTCCATTTTATAAATTTTTTTTATTCCCTCACATTAATTTTATGAGGAACAAAATTCCTGTCATGGGTGATACTGGTACATTTTTTGTTGATTCAGGAATGCCTTTAATATGTTTGCCACAGACTGGTGACCTATCCTGGGTGGTCCAGCTGGGGCTGTGAAGCCCGGCTCTGAAGCCTCGATTTTAGCATTCTGGCTCTGGAGCCTAAAGTGACCATATTTGGAGTGTTCTCAGCTAACACTAGCTAGCTTAGTCACCAAAGTGCATCCATTGAGTGTATGAGTACATCGCAGAGATGTCTGTGAGTAGTGCTAAGCATTCTACATATAAAATATTATAATTTCTCTCAGCAAACATGGAGCGCAGACTTCTTTGATGTGTTGATGGAGACAAAACAAGGTTTATTTGTAAAAGGATGTAAAAGAAATTTTCTCACTGTAATATTGGACATTTTAACATAAAAGGCTATGGGAGACTGAGCCAAGAGGCCATCCAAGTGTCAATTTACCAATCTGCCATTTTGACTAGCTGACAGAATTTGTGGTCTGGTTGTTTGCAGGAACAGGGTGGCTTTGAATTGAGTCAGAAATTGAATAATTGTTTCACTCTGACCCTGATCGCTTCATTATTTTAGCTGCATATGTAAAATCTCACACTAAGCTACATCTGTTCACGGTTTATAATTTGTACATGTATTGTGCAGGAAGTGTGTTTGCCATCTTCTTTGTTTATTAAAAATAAATAAATCACGCAGAGACCACTTTGGAAGTGTTCAGCATGACTAACAGCTGCACGCAAAACAAACAGAGGAAAAGAGAGCGGGAAATAGTGAATTGTAAACATGACTAATTACCTTAGAGTGTGTGTCCTAATGAATGTATCTGCATCTCATCTCATGTGTGAATTATTCTCCTCCTGTTGTTCTTCTTCCCCCTTATCTCTCCTCACTGCCCTCTCTTCTTCCTCCTCACACCTTTTATCCCCAGGACCAGAGACGAGGCAGGAGGGAATAGGTTAGTTTGGTGACCCAGACTATAGCTGGCCCTCAGCTGTTCTCAGCTGCCAAACCACCCCCTGGGATTTAGGCGGCCTTTCAACTCTGGTAGAAAGAAAGCACATATGCTAAATGGCCAGCAAGTTGAGGAGGAGGTTAACAGAAGAGATGGAGTACAGTTAAATGCGGGGGAAAGGAAATATTTAATGAAGATTTGAGAGAATAAATTAAAAATTCAAAGAGCAACAGAAAGCAGGTGTGTATGAATAAGAAAACCTGGGCAATAAAACAGAGAAAAGGAACATGCAGTAGAATTATATAAGGAGAGCAGGTAGGGGATGTTGAAGAAGAAACAGGTGAGGGGGAAAAAAGAGAGAATATGTGAATAAAGATGTACCTTACAGGAACATCTTTGAAGAAGGTGAGGGAAAGGTGAAACTCATCCATCCTTCCAGCCTGTTAATCTGTCACTTTATTCTGAGGTTCTTACACTTCCAGTCATATTGTACATTCATTCCCCCTTTTATTCATCCTTCCTCCCATCCCTCCATCAAGCCAGATCTCATTCATCAAAGTGAGCAGGGGACAGAATCGACTTTGATTTTGATCTGTCTTGCTAAGGCGTTGAGGGTCTCAGCATAAACGGATACATCACACACACACACACACACACACACACACACACACACACACACGCACAGGGGTGATCTAGCTCTAAGGAGAGCATAAGTTCAAGTCACTCGCAAAAGGCTGTGTGGTTCCAGGTTGAATTCCCCAGCTGGCATGCAGGCCTCTAAGTGAACTCCGAAGAACTGAATTGTGTGGCACTTTGTTCATTAAAAAGATAAAACAAACACAGGCTGCTGTTTGATCTCTCGTATCTCATGCCGTACCAGTTCTCTGCATCGCTCACACTCCCTCTCTCCCTGAAGCACTGAGGAAAAAAATCTCCATGATTCCTGCTCTCGGTCTGTCTGCACATTCACAGGACTTAATGACTGACAAAAGGTCGAGAGAGAAGATAAGTCAGGTGAACCGAAGCACACAAGCTCACAGCCTTTAGTGGTGAACCTACTGAATTCTATGTATGTGTGACTATTAAACGAGAAATGATTCTGTTTGGATTTTTTTGTTTGTTTGTTTGTTTTTATTTTTCAACCTGGTATATTTCTGGACAAGCTTCATATGTAGTGCTTTACAAATTTGCCTAACAAGCAAAAAGATACCTGGTTTGATTCCAGGAGGAGACACAAATCCCTTGGGCACTGCGTCAGGAAGGGCATCTGGCATAAAAATCTGTTAAATCAAACATGTGGAGCTACCTGCCGTGGTGATCTCGTGTGAATAAGGGAACAGCTGAATGAGGAACTGCATTTTATATTTACTCAGGTTATCTTTGTCAAATTAAAATCTGTTTGATGATCTGAAACATGTGACAAACATGTAAAAAAAAAAAAGAAGAAGAAAGAAATCAGGAAGCACAAGTAAAATAGTTCTGCATAGGGATATAGAGCTACAACACTGGTTTCCCTGAATATACAGTGTACCGTGTTTTTGGCATGTCCATGACAGATCCCTCTGCAACAGTCTGCACGATGCAACAGTGTAATGTACCAAAATGTACACGTGCATGATGCATGTGCAAAAAACAAATGATCTGTTCTTGTCTTCAGGAAGTCACAATCATATTTCTAGTGTCTACGTATAGACGCTCATACGCACTGATTGTATTATGTACAGAAGTTCTGTCAAATTTGCAGGTGGCCACAAAAGAAAAGAACATGATTTGGTTCCCCGCATGTGGAAACTGCGGCAGGTTGAAATGCCTGCTGGCTGCACCGGAAGCACCAAAAATGGTGTCATGGAATTCAACAAAATACCAAAATACTTGTAAACTTTTTATAATTTATGTTCAAAGAAATGCAGTTAATCTGATATCACTATTTTATCATTTTACAGTATACTATAAGAGTACTAGTTAGCCTGAGAAAATAGCTACACCTCTCTGCATACACCTGGGGACACAATGAAGGCTACAAGCATCATTTCCATCACTGACCTTTGTGCTTAACTTCATAATTATCCATATTGTGGTATTTTCAAACATTTAAATAAAATGTACTTCAATGATAAGTCAACAATTAATATACTGCGTAAATGTCTGATCAAATCAGTCTACAAATAATTCTAAGATAGATCCAGTGCTGTGCAAAAGTCTTCAACCACCACTCATTTCTTCATATTTTATTCTTCTAATCCTCCCTTTTGTGTTGTCTCCTCACTTTCTTTTCTCCTGCCTCTTTCCAGCTGAGTTCAGCAGTCAGCCACACCCTAGAGGGACACATTGAGGTAAGAAGTGTAGATCTAACAACTAGCTGGAGAGAGGAAAGGGGGAAGCAGGCCAGTGTAAACTGAGCCAGAGCAAGAGCGAGGGGTGGATTCCTGATAGAAAAAAGCTAATATGAAGATGAAGCTTTGATACTTCAGCCTAAAACCATTAGGAGGAAGATGATGAATAAAGAAAGAAAAGTAAAATAAGTGAAGACTTATTAATTAAAAAGAAGAACAATCATACTACTGAATGCCAGCTAGTTTCTGTAGTATTTCACTCATTTCCACTGCAGGGCCAAACTAACCTCCAAGGAAAACTCATATACAGCTAGAAGTGCACTCAGTGAGGAGCATGCCCACACCCTCTGTGTGCCTATACTATGCTGCAACAGATACTCATACTCCATCATGAATTCCTACATGTGTAGGGTTTGTAGTTCAATTTGCATTACTGTGAGCATTTTAATTCAAAATGGAAAAGGACAATGAATTATCAGCAGTAACTGTTTATACCTGAGTACCAAATTTCATGATGAATGAAACATTCACTGAGATATGAATTTTAAAATTTTGCCAATGATGAAATGAGGGATTTGTTTTTTAATTTTTTGAAGAATTTTGGTTATTTTCTTGGACCCCTATGGAATATTTCCACAAAGTTTCATCAGTTTTAGTTAAAAACTTATTGCGTTATATTTCTAACAGAGAGACATGAATTTCTACACAGGGTTGAAAACATCACCTCCCTGGGTGGGCGAGGTAATAACACCATTTTGATATTCACCACAAAGCTAAACAAAAATACAGTGGTGTGAAAAAGTGTTTGCCCCCTTCCTCATTTCCTGTTTTTTTGCATGTTTGTCACACTTAAGTGTTTCGGAACATCAAACCAATTTAAACAATAGTCAAGGACAACACAAGTAAACACAAAATGCAATTTGTAAATGAAGGTGTTTATTATTAAAGGTGAAAAAAAATCCAAACCATCATGGCCCTGTGTGAAAAAGTGATTGCCCCCCTTGTTAAAACATACTATAACTGTGGTTTTTCACACCTGAGTTCAATTTCTCTAGCCACACCCAGGCCTGATTATTGCCATACCTGTTCTCAATCAAGACATCACTTAAATAGGAGCTGCCTGACACAGTAAGGTCCACCAGAAGATCCTTAAAAGCTACACATCATGCCGAGACCCAAAGAAATTCAGGAACAATTGAGAAAGAAAGTAATTGAGATATATCAGTCTGGAAAGGGTTATAAAGCCATTTCCAAAGCTTTGGGAATCCAGCGAACCACAGTGAGAGCCATTATCCACAAATGGCGAAGACATGGAACAGTGGTGAACCTTCCAGGAGTGGCCGGCCGCCCAAAATTACCCCAAGAGCGCAGCGACGACTCATCCAAGAGGTCACAAAAGACCCCACAACAACGTCCAAAGAACTGCAGGCCTCACTTGCCTCAGTTAAGGTCAGTGTTCATGCCTCCACCATCAGAAAAAGACTTGGCAAAAATGGCCTGCATGGCAGAGTTCCAAGGAGAAAACCACTGCTGAGCAAAAAGAACATTAAAGCTCGTCTCAATTTTGGAAGGTGTGTGTCCCATTACATCTGGCGTAAAAGGAACACTGCATTTCAGAAAAAGAACATTATACCAACAGTAAAATATGGTGGTGGTAGTGTGATGGTCTGGGGCTGTTTTGCTGCGTCAGGACCTGGAAGACTTGCTGTGATAAATGGAACTATGAATTCTGCTGTCTACCAAGAGATCCTGAAGGAGAATGTCCGACCACCTGTTCGTGTACTCAAGCTGAAACGAACTTGGGTTCTGCAGCAGGACAATGATCCTAAACACACCAGCAAGTCCACCACTGAATGGCTGAAGAAAAACAAAATGAAGACTTTGGAGTGGCCTAGCCAAAGTCCTGACCTGAATCCTATTGAGATGTTGTGGTATGACCTTAAAAAGGCCGTTCATGCTCGAAAACCCTCTAATTTAACTGAATTAGGACAATTCTGCAAAGATGAGTGGGCCAAAATTCCTCCAGAACGCTGTAAAAGCCTCATTGCAAGTTATCGCAAACGCTTGGTTGCAGTTGTTGCTGCTAAGGGTGGCCCAACCAGTTATTAGGTTTAGGGGGCAATCACTTTTTCACACAGGGCCATGATGGTTTGGATTTTTTTTCACCTTTAATAATAAACAACCTTCATTTACAAATTGCATTTTGTGTTTACTTGTGTTGTCCTTGACTATTGTTTAAATTGGTTTGATGTTCCGAAACACTTAAGTGTGACAAACATGCAAAAAAACAGGAAATGAGGAAGGGGGCAAACACTTTTTCACACCACTGTAGATGCAACCAACAGGCTTAGCTGCTTTCCACTAAAGCTCCATTTCAACTGCAAGCAGGGGCGCCCGATTCATAAAAGAAGGTTGTAGATGGTCAGTGTATGGATATGCTAGTTAAATTCATGACCTCACGTTTGAAAACAGAAGCTTAACCAGCTTTGCCACCACTCTCAATACACACTGGTTATGATGGGTTGGTAATCTCTTCCTAATGGGGACAAAGCAACCTGAAATTAGGTACTGAATGCATTAAATGTGTTGACAGGACAGATGGTAGCTACTTTTGTACTCTTGACTACCACGTCAAACTAAGCTAACCCGGCATCCAAGTGACCCATCAAAACATGGTGCTTGACCCAGATCCCGTCGGCTTTTCTTCCCTATTGTAATTCAAAGCCTGGTGTCTGCTAACGGAAATGAGACTACACTGCCTTCCGCTAAGCTTCTGTTTAGCAAACACAGCTAAGAGGATTTTTGTTCCCATTAGAAATTAGAAAATTACTTTTGGGGAATTTAACTTTTTTGCTGACAGATGAAAATATTTGTGCCACTAGAATGTGCCCAACAGCATATATTAAAACATTATGTCCATACAAAGGCCGTATTTTTAAAGCAATTAATTGTGGTTACATAACGGTTTTCAAGCTAGAGCTGCTGGCACAGTATTTTCCTGTAAAACTAACTTCCTGTACTTTCTAAAAAAATTTGGCTAGTCAAATCTCTCTGCTTGCTTCCAGTCTTTATGATAAGCCAAAGTATAAGTCTGGGCCTTTTAGTACATGTGAGAGTGGCATTAACATCATCAGCAAGAACAAAAACAAATAAATATGAAATTTTTATTAAAAGAAAAAGGATTTCTTACCTTTAGAGATGTAAAAGCTGATAAGACTCTGCAGGATTCACATGTTACCACGACTGCCACAGCTACAGCATCATGGATGAAGGTGCCGGTAGAAAATCGTCTGCTAGGTTTTTACTCACTATAGATGCAAAAAAAAAAAAAGAACAAGAAAAAAGTGATCATTCTTGGACTTGGAAATGAAGAAATTAACAAAGAGGGGGATAAAACCACACTGCTGATAGGCTGACTACATCTTAAATGTTTCCACACCATATTTTGCCAGCCTTGCTCAGAATATAGTTACAGTGGCTTTTTAAGTGTTCTGGCCTATCGTATAGTATAATTAGAGGTGTATTGAGTTCCACAGCACTGATTGGCTTCAAAAAGAGTCTAATTATAAATAAACTGCTTGGCTGGCCTTTAACTGAGAACTAAAGAGCTGCAATTGTGCACCACTGAACCAAGAGGAAATGCGCTAAGGTGAGTGCCCATGTCGCATAAACTGATCCTCCCACACAGGCAATCTGCTCTCATACGCTGTTGCGACTGGATATCAATGACTTAAACAACCCAGACCATTGATCCAAAGATATCTCTCTAGCTCTCTCTTCCTTCCTTGTTTGCTTGCATTATCCCCTCACAGTTTCTCTTTAAATTCCTCTTCTCTTTTTTATCCTGTTTTTCTACTTGGATTTTCTTCTTTTTGCCCCTTGCTTCACTCTTTTCCTCTACCCCCCCCCCTTGCTTTTCAGCTTTCCTTCTTCAAAGGACAGAGGACACAGCTGAAACAAAGGTTGCCTGTATACCAGCTGAGCCAGCAGGATGGAGGGAGAGGAGGGATAGAGGGAGGGATGAAAATGAGGCAAACAGGAAAGAATGAGGGCAAAGAGTAAGGTGGAAGAATGTGGGAGGGAGGGTGATCAGGACAGGGCTAAGAAAATGAAGGCAAGGGGTGTGTGAGTGTGAGTGTGAGTGTGTGTGTGTGGGGGGGTGGCAGGTTGGGCCCTAGAGACAGAGAGTGATGAAACGGGGAAAGGCAGTAAAAAAAAAATACCAAAAGGTAGATGTATGTGAAAGAGAGAAGGTGAAGGATGTACAAAGATAGAGAGAGATTGGTCTCACATCAATAGTGTGGTAGTGTCTGTTATCAGCAGGCTCTCACAGACACACACAAACAAACACACACGCAGCCCATTATGAAATCTACCCAGAGCAGAGCAGCACAAACGCATGCACTTTGTTTTATCACATTCAGAGCATCAACCTTTCCCAAATCTATCCACTGGATCGTTATCACAGGTTTCAGCACAATTTATTTATCATTGTGATCTCAGATAGATAGATAGATAGATAGATAGATAGATAGATAGATAGATAGATAGATAGATAGATAGATAGATAGATAAGATGACCTTGGAAGGGTTCAAAAACTTCAGTAGTGAGATAAAGTCTCTTTGTCAGCAAATGTGCCACTGCCAGCAAAAGTGATTGACTAGTATTAATATGCACAACCACACCAAGCACTGCATGCAAGGCAATGAGTCCTACATCTATTGGGCTCTTGGGGCAGAAAAAAAAATCTGCATGTTTTAGTAAGGACACAGTGTCATCGAGCTTTGTTACATTTTTAAACTGTATGTTTTGTTGCTAAATAAAACTAATTACTGAATCATTGATTTAGTGTATTACTTATCATCTATTTCTTCCCCTAAATATTCATTTATTAATGAACTTTTTAATTCTGCTACCCTGAAAATGACCCTGAGGGAGGCAGAACTACGAATACAGAGTGGAAAGTGTTCTAATTAATTTGCTTGCACAGCAGAATCTAGTTCAAGGCTCTTATGTAACTCCACACCAAACTTATTAGTGCAGATACTTACAGACACAAACAGACAAATGAACATCATGTCTTGAATCTTCTCTTTCACCATTCTTATTCCTGAAGGTCCCAATCTCCAGCCATCCAAGTCGATAGAGTAGTGCCAGAGAATTTTCTATCATTGTCCCAACCCACGATTCTAAAGCTGTTATTGTGTCTCAGATTTATAGTTTTAATTAAGTTGACGTAAAAGTGTAGCTTTCTGCCATAGTTCTCAGATTTTATTACAACTTGGTAATCAGGAGCAAATTCTCCAAAAAGAGGATTTCTTTCAAAAGAAAATTCCAAGATCAAACAAAAATTCTGTAACTCACATTTTAAAGTTCCAATAAACAGATTCCCAGCTTGAAAAGACAACCAGTCCAGCTTATTTAGCCTGCATCCTGGTGAGTCTACATTAACTCCATCTTAGTGTGGATACATGGGTGCATTTATCTTTAATGAGGCTGGGATACCTGGAGTGAAGTGCCACAGCAGCTTTGTTCAACATGGGTTCCCCGTGATGTTGAAAGCTTTGAATGATCCCAAGATGAAAAAGAGAATTTCAATTTGTCAAGAGAAAATTGGATCCTAAAAATATTTACTTTTAATTATTCAACATCTTATGTAACTCCAAACCAGGAAAAGCTGTAACTAGGCTGAACAGCCACAGGATCCCTTCTGAGTTACAGCTTGTTTATTCTTTATTTTAGAGTTCACAGTATGGGCAACATAGCGAGACCCCACAGATATCAAAGATTTCCAGCAGTCAAAGCCAAGAGGTATGTACCTGCAAATCACTGACACATGATGTCATTCACAGTGGGGAATAAGAAAAACATGATGGAAAAACTCTGCACAGTTTCACAGATGACAACTGTATAGCAATAAGTATTCTGAAAAAAAATATTTACTTGAGAAACGTGTAAATCATTACAATAAAAGCTGAGATAATTAGTAAGGCATCATTATTATTATACCAAGAGGCTTCCCAGTGAAGATACTGAATTTAATGAAGTGGCTCATCTATTTTGCAAATGCATAGGGCTCATAGTGGTGACTCATTAACACACTAAATCAAACACAGGGATATTTTTACTAAGTCTTTATTATCAATTTTGCAACACAATTGCATGTGTTTTTTTGCATCATAAGCTGTGTTTTTGAACACTTTCGTTCGCCTTATTTCCCTCCTGTTAGATAAATAATTTACACAAAGAAAGAAAACAAAAGAATGAAAAAAATATTCTGGACAACAGTGACCTATACAAAGAAAATGAATGTAAAAGTGACAAAACATTGCATTTATTGAAGCATGAGTGCAGGAAAAAATAAAAATCCCAGCATTATTGTATCTTAAATAAAAGTAAAATGTTTACCAGATTTAGTTGCAAACACTAAGTTGACCTGTTCTTGGTATTTTCTTGTAAAATGTCCCACATTTAACCCCAGACCTTCAAACACAAGACATATCACAGTTTTCTACTTCAGAGCATTAAGTGGGGTTTCCTGTAAAATACACATCACTGTATTGACATCAACATATAACTTACATAAGACTGCATTCAACACCCACTCAGCCACCTATGAAAAATGCTAACATCAATAAAATGACCATCAGGGGTGTGCATCAATTTTAGAGTGAAAAAAAAAAATCCTGCAGCTATGTATCGCTGATCTGACAAAAAGAGCAAATAAAAATCCACAATTCAATTTGCATGTTAGTTTACTTGATTCAGACTTAATCATTATAATTATCAGCACTCTACTCATTTGATCTTGTTTGGTGAACAATATTATTTTCTCTTATATTCTGAAATGGGACCGATTATGTTATTTTTCCAACTTGTTTTCAACTAGAGTATCACAGTTTCAATTTTTTCTTTTGTATTTTATATTGGTCCTTGGTGCTGCTCCTTTTTAGCTCCTTTCCACTCCTGCAAACAAAAGGTTTAAACAGCAGGATTTCTTTGCTGACTGACATCATACATAACTATAAGCAGAAAGTGCATTTAGAGAAAGTCTGAAGCCTGAGCTTTTAGCTCAAAAGAATGAACTATATATCAGTATATACAGTACAAGAAAAGGATAATATGTCCACTTTTTTAGTGTCATGTTTGTGAAGAAACACACACGTTGTAGACCAGTGTGCTTTGACATGGGTGATGTGTGGCAGATGTTTTGGACTGGATACATTTACACATGTATAGATTATGGAAGTGATATTCTATGGTCTTGTTTCCAGTGAGTATAGCAGCAGAAGCAAAAGTGCCAAGCATAAAAAAAGATGTTTATATGAATTTACTTGTGTGTGTGCGTGTGTGTGTGTGTGCGTAATGCTTGAGCAAGTCCATGGATAGAACCCATTGCCAGCCAGCCAGTAAGTCACTCTTCTGAATTATTGAAACAGGTCAGTAGGCAAGAGGAGAATAGCGTCTGTATGTCTGTGTTTGTGGTTGTCTGTCTGTGTACAGCAGTGCACTGCAGATTCATAGCTTAAGCTTTCTGCTGTGTTCAACAGAGGGAATTAAAGGATGCACCTTCTATTCATTAAGCTTATAAATATAAAACAAGTCAGCATTTTAACAAATGCAAAATACTCCAAACAGAGGATTAGGTGTGTTCCAAATAGCTAGACTTCATGAATACAGAGCTCAATCCAAAACCATTTACCTGAAAAATAAAATATTTACCTGCAGTGACTTAAAAGAATATGCTGATATTTATCAGTCACATTAAATCTACAGGAAGAAGCTTCAGAGCAGCTGTGCTCTCCTCTGTTCTCGTTGTTGTCCTGTGCTGTTTTTCTTCCAGCCAAACCGCAGCCAAAATAAATAGTGCAGCAGTATAAATACCAAGGGTAACCAATGTTCCTAGATGAGATAAATATAAAGAAGCCAGACAGAGCTTCTGATCTGTGCTGCTGTGATATTTAACGCACCAATGGAACAGATGCACAAACAAGTTGCTGGACTTTTAAAAAAAAATGGTCCGGGGGAAAAGAAACAAAAGCAGAAATATTGCTTTTCTTTTAATAAGAGCTAGACTTTCACTAACAAATTAGGAATATATATATATTAAAAAATAAAAGAAAGAAATCCCCTCTTGACCTGGAGGTTTGTCCTTCAAGCTCGGGTCCTCTACCAGAGGTCCGGGAGCTTGTGAGTCGTGCACAGTACTTTAGCTGTTCCTAGGACTGCACTCTTCTGGGCATGGACAGAGATCTTGGATGTTGTTCCTGGAATCTCCAGTAGCCAATCTCCCAGTTTACGGGTCACTGCCCTGAGTGTTCTGTGGTGCCTGCTGCCTGAGGTATTCACTAAGCACATGATCAGTTGTAGCCATCTTCCTGGTGTACTCATGGAGCTTTGTTGTTTCATCTTGGATAGTGGTTTTGACACTTACTAGTCTTTGGCCTCCTTCCTTCTGCTAAGCATACAGTCTCAAGGTGCTGGATTTGGGGTCAAACCATCCGTGCACTGTATGGAGCATTCGTGTCTTGATGTCAGTGGCTTCTATCTCTATCATTGAATGGAGCTCTTCCAATCCAGCTGACACTTCAGAACTTGCCTTACCTTTTGCATTTGGTGTGTTAAGCTTTCCTAGGGGCCTCTTCATGCTTCCAATTTGCCTGTGGGACTCCAAGGAACTTGTAGGTATCTTCAAGGCCTGCAATGTTGCCTTCTTATAATGCAAACCCCTCAGTTCTGACTACAGAATTGATATCTTGTTCACCTCTGACATACAGCTTGATGTCATCCATATGGAAGAGTTGGCTAATGTTTGCTCCATTCTGTAGTAAGTATGAGTAATAATGTTGATCTTGTATGGTTCTAGGCATTCCAGGATCCATGTGTGAGGGATCGAGTCATAGGCTTTTAGGCTTCGGTCCAGGTAGTCCACAGATTGGTCAGTCTGGTCTTACAGTCTTAAGTGACTGCTCTACCTACCAGTAGCTGGTAAGTGGTCTGCTGTTGCTGCCATTTCCTTTCTGGGCCCCACTCATCTATTGAGCCATGTGCCTGTTCATCTTAGCTGCTATGATGCCTAACATGAGCTTGTATGTTGTGCTTGGCATCCCATCCATTAGCAGCTGGTTCATTTGTGTTGCCAGGCACTCATGGAGTGCAGTTAGCTTCTTTAGTTAGTAGGTGTGAATCATGTCAGGGCCTGGTGCCTTGAGATTCTTTCTTTGATGTCTGCCACTGCGATTGTTACTGGATCCTCTTCAGGGAGGTTAGTGCGGTCTGCTCTCATACTTCCAATAATAATCCAAGTACACCTTGGATTGTTCAGTGGAGAACATCTGGTTTATTCTCCTGGCTTCTGTATTGCTGGTATACCTTGCCAAGCAGTTAGCCTGCTTGACAAAGACTGTGAGTCTTTGCTTTGTGGTTTCTAATGCCTCAGGTATGGACAGCTTGTTATACTTCTTGTGGATGTTGTTCATCGTACAGCCAAGCATCTCAAGGAATATAAATCATAGGTATAGATCATCTGGTTGGTTTCAGTGATCATCACAGTAGTGATTGCACATAGTGCTGCATTCACATCTTCTAGTAGACTTTCAGAGGGTACTTCATGTAGTCTTGGTAATCAACCACAGAAGGTCCAGATTTCTAGCTTAGCCATTGCAGGTCAACTGCTCTGGCATTCAAAGTACCAGTTGTTCTTTGTACCCAATCTCAGAATGCGGGGATGTGCAGGAATGCACTGACCTGATGATCTGGTGCAGACCTACTTGACCCAGGGTGAAATCCAAGCTGTTCTTCTTGAATATGCAAAGGTTTTGTTTATGTAAGTGTTCTATGGTGAAGAATCTGAATAATTTGGATGAAGCATGTCTGTTTGTCTAAAGGCATTTGCAGTTTTGCTATTCTTGCCCTGTAAGCTCTTATTTTATTATCACAGTAAAGATGTTTTTTGTTTGTTTGTTGCTGCTTTGCTTACATTTAAGCTTTCCTTGCTTCTTTTATTCTTCAATTTATATTTGTATTCTTTGTTGCTGCACAACCCCCTGCCCCCTCAGAGACTATAAAGACCATCCTGACTCAGCTCATCTTACAAATGCACCACGTTATCTTTGCACAAGTGCATACTGTGAACTGGAAAATGAGTAAGTCTAATTAGTGCAGTGTTATCTTCGAGTCCATCCCACTCAGTAGTAATAGAGCGCAGTATTGATGCTCCCACACATTTATACGCATTAACTCATCCAGTCACTCTAAAAGCTGGTAGTGTACTACAGCAAGCAGTTATATAACTGAGGTGTGGTCAGTCACTTGCGGTTACACAACTGAGTAAGTATGAGTGTATTTTAGCAAGCCAGCGTATGTGTAACATTTCTCACGACTGTGATGTTACTTTCACCAGCTGTGAAATGGGATTCAGTACAAATAAACCACACGCCTGTTGAACAAGAGACTCAGAGACACACATCAAGCACATAAAAGCAACAACGAAAACAAATACAACAAATTCTGACTGTGGCTATGCTCAAATGCTGACAGTAAGCAGTTAAGTCCTGATTTATCAATTGCCAGACTATAACTGTGGGTTTTTAAAACAGATAGCAATTTGAGAAGCAAATAACAATATCTCATTTTAAGGTCTAATTTAATACCACATGGCACTGCAATAGCTTCATTACATCAATACATTCAACCACTATGCTCACCCCCAGAACAATCATTATATTAATCATATTTTGTACAGCTGTTGATACAAAGGTTAAACTGATTGTGCCATAACACGAAGTCATTTCACTGTGACCATGAAAATATTTGTGATCATGTACTGTATTGTATATTGGGTATGTGAAGTCATATCACAAATGCCATTGAAAGCAGCAGGTCATACACAGTCCATTTGAAACTATTCAGAAAGCCACTCAAAAACCTCTAGATACTATATGAAAACAAACCTCTCGGCACTCGTCTCAAAAGAAACATAGTACTGAGGAAGCAATCTGTGTCAATATTTACAGCCACAGATTATACTAAAAACAAACAGCAGTTGATGGCATATTGTGTATGTGGGGGGGGGGGCGTTGTGGAAGGGTGATGGGGTGTTTCCAGCTGGGCTATCTTTCATCCTTGCACCTGTCATTCTATACCACTTCATCCCTTCATCTCAGTGACTGCTATCCACTCCACCCTCTGTGTCTCTGCCTCTCTCTGTCAATCCGTATATCCATCCATCTCTGCCCACCCAACTCCCTTGCCCTACCCATCATCCCTTAGTACACCCATGTGTACTAGTAACACCTCCCCACCCCACTTGTTCTGTCATGGTGGAAAACCAAAGTGTCTCCGGCTAAGCAAACTCAAACCTGCCTTTGCATTCACTGTTTGTGTCAAGATTTAGAATGCGCTCTGGTCAGTGTGTGTTATGCTACTTTTCCCTAATGGTATTTGCACTTAGACACTTCTGCTATTTGACCAGATGTTACAGATGCAAACGCATCCAACTTATGAATCATTAGTAGCAAACAGAATGGATAGGGATACTGAAAAAATAATGGGGATATGGAGGAAAGAAAAGCTTATTTGCTCTAACAAATTTTTACTAGATATGGCTCATTTGTGACAGGACTGGTGCACACTAGCCACCCAAGCATCTTTTTAATCACAGACAGGCACCAGTTGGAATCAAAGATTTATGTCTTTGAAATGTAGGAAGCAACCACTCAGACAGGCCCCGGAAGGGTCAAAACTGTAACCTTTTTGTTGTGAGGCAACGCTTGTAACCACTGCACCAGTGTGCCACCCTGCACAATATCCAGTTTGCCAAAACAAAGATCAAAAGTAAAACCAGAGCAGAGGTGGCCTAACAGCACTGCAATCAACAAAGCAGGAAGCTCTTTAAAAAGACACATGCTGCCATGACAGCGTGTTGACAACTGTAGCAGTGAACCCGTGGTTGGGAGATGAAGGGTGACCTGAGTGGAACTTGGCACTATTATAGCAGGAAGGAAATCAACTGAAAGCCTTGAGGAGAGAGCCTCTGATCTGGCCAGGCAGTGTTGTCAATAAGGATCCAAACACTGTTCAGGTTGGGTGCCACCTGATGACTTGGCAAGGGATATATCACTTTAAAATGACTGTAACTTGGCATCATTGATGAACTTAAACGTAAGCACATTACTCTTACTGGAAATGATCCATTGCTATTGAATAAGGCTAGTAACGCCATCTAGGGATTGCATAGCAGTGCAAAAAGTTTGTACATAGATGATCATGTATGTCATCAGAGGTTTGCTCCAATCCATTGTTAGACAAATAGTCTCATTATTGCCAAAGCAGATCATTATGTTA